>JANFPS010000240.1:0-23406 GCA_024703675.1 Drosophila nebulosa
AAGTTGAGAAAAATGAATTTTACAAATTCACGATTTTTCGAAAGTGGGTCAAAATGAGTTTTCTAGGTTTGAACGACAAAAATAAGTAAACTGGAAAGCGCTACTAACTGAAACATCGCCTTTTAAATCGTCCCAATATTGGCAAGTTAGAGCACGGAAAGTTGAGAAAACTGAAATTTTTTTAAAAATTTTTCCCATTTTCTCGAAAAATGGTTCAAAATGAGTTTTTCTGAATGACCCAAAAATAAGTAAACTGGATGCGCTACTATCTGAAAAAATTGCTTTTTAAATCGTCCAAAATTGCAAAGTTAGAGCCGGGAAAAATTTGAGAAAACTTTAATTTTACAAATTCACGATTTTGTCGAAAAGTGGGTTCAAATGATTTTCTAGGTTTGAATGACAAAAGTAAGTAAAATGGATGCGCTACTATCTGAAACATTGCTTTTTTAAATCGTCCCAATATTGGCAAGTTAGAGCACGGAAAAGTTGAGAAAACTGAATTTTTACAAATTCACGATTTTGTCGAAAAGTAGGTTCAAAATGAGTTTTCTAGGATTGAATGACAAAAGTAAGTAAACTGGATGCGCTACTAACTGAAACATTGCTTTTTTAAATCGTCCCAATATTGGCAAAGTTAGAGCACGGAAAAGTTGAGAAAACTAAAATTTTTAAAAAATTCACGTTTTGTCGAAAGTGGGTTTAAAATTTAGTTTTCTAGGTTTGAATGACAAAAGTAAGTAAACTGGATGCGCTACTATCTGAAACATTGCTTTTTTAAATCGTCCCAATATTGGCAAAGTTGAGAATACTGAATTTTTACAAATTCACGATTTTCTCGAAAAGTGGGTTCAAAATGAGTTTTCTGAATGACAAAAGTAAGTAAACTGGATGCCTACTAACTGAAACATTGCTTTTTAAATCGTCCCAATATTGGCAAAGTTAGAGCACGGAAAAGTTGAGAAAACTGAATTTTTTACAAATTCACGATTTTCTCGAAAAGTGGGTTCAAAATGAGTTTTCTAGGTTTGAATGACAAAAGTAAGTAAACTGGATGCGCTACTAACTGAAACGTTGCTTTTTTAAATCGTCCCAATATTGGCAAAGTTAGAGCTCGGAAAGGTGAAGAAGTACTGATTTTAACAAATTTCCGATTTTCTCAAAAAGTGGTCAAAATGAGTTTTTTCTAGTTTGATGACAAATTACGTAATCTGATGCGCTACTATCTGAACATTGCTTTTTTAAATCGTCCCAACATTGGCAAGTTAGTGCACGGAAAGTTGAGAAAACTGAATTTTTACAATTCCGATTTCTTAATAGTAGGGCCAAAAAGAGTTTTCTAGGTTTGAATGACACAGTAGTAAACTGGATGCTCTACTAACTGAAACAATGCTTTTTAAATCGTCCCATATTTGCAAAGTTAGAGCACGGAAAGTTGAGAAAAACTGGAATTTTTACAAATTCACGATTTTCTCGAAAAGTGGGTTCAAATGGGTTTTTTCTAAAAAGGTTGATGACAAAAGTAAGTAACTGGATGCGCTACTAAACTGAAACATTGCTTTTTTAAATCGTCCAATATTGGCAAAGTTAGAGCACGGAAATTTGAGAAACTAAATTTTTACAAATTCACGATTTTGTCGAAGTGGGTTCAAAAAGAGTTCCTAGGTTTGAATGACAAAAGTAATAAACTGTATGCGCTACTATCTGAAAGATTGCTTTTTTAATCGTCCCAATATTGGCAAATTTAGAGCACGGAGAGTTGAGAAAACTAATTTTTACAAATTCACGATTTTCTCACAAGTAGGTTAAAATGAGTTTTTCTGGTTTGAATGCCAAAAGTAGTAAACTGGATGCGCTACTAACTGAAACATTGCTTTTTAAAATCGTCCCCATATTTGGCCAAGTTAGAGCACGGAAAAGTTGAGAACTAATTTTTTACAATCACGATTTTCTCCGAAAACTTGGGTTCAAATTAGTTTTCTAGGTTTTAATGACGAAAAGTAAGTAAACTGGAGCGCTACTAACTAGAAACTTGCTTTTTTAAATCGTCCCAATATTGCAAGTTAGAGCACGGAAAGTTGAGAAACTGAATTTACAAATTCACTATTTTTCGAATGGGTTCAAATGAGTTTTCTAGGTTTGATGACAAAAGTAGTAACCTTGATGCGCTACTAACTGAGCCCCCATTGCTTTTTAAATCGTCCAATATTGGCAAAGTTATAGCACGGAAAGTTGAGAATACTGAATTTTTAGCATATTCACGATTTTCTCGAAGTGGGTTCAAAATGAGTTTTCTAGGTTTGAATGACAAAAGTAAGTAAACTGGTGCGCTACTAACTGAAACATTGCTTTTTTAAATCGTCCATATGCAAAAGTTAGAGCACGAAAGTTGAGAAAACTGAATTTTTACAAATCACGTTTTTCTCGAAAAGTGGGTTCAAAATTGAAATTTTTTCTAGGTATGATGAAAATAGTAGTAAACTGATGCCGCCTAACTAACGAAACATTGCTTTTTTAAAATCGTCCCAATATTGGCAAAGTTAGAGCACGGAAAGTTCAGCAAACTAAATTTTTACAAATTCACGATTTTTTTTCGGAAAGTGGGTTCAAAATGAGTTTTCCTAGGTTTTGAATGACAAAATATAACTGGATGCGCTACTAACGTGAAACATTGCTTTTTTAAAATCGTCCCATATTGGCAAGTTAGAGCACGGAAAAGTTTGAGAAAACTGAATTTTTTTACAAATTCCCGTTTTCTCGAAAGTGGGTTCAAAATTAGTTTTTCCTAGGTTTGAATGACAAAAGTAAGTAAACTGGATGCCCGCTACTATCTGAACATTGCTTTTTTTTAAATCGTCCCCATATTGGCAAAGTTAGAGCACGAAGTGAGAAACTGAATTTTTACAAATTCACGATTTTTTCGAAAAAGTGGGTTCAATGAGTTTTCTAGGTATGATGAAATATAAGTAAACTGATGCGCTACTACCTGAAACATTGCTTTTTTAAATCGTCCCAATATTGGCAAAGTTGGCACGGAAAAGTTGAGAAAACTGAATTTTACAAAGTCACGATTTCTCGAAAGTGGTTCAAAATGAGTTTTCTAGGTTTGAATGACAAAGTAAGTAAACTGGATGCGCTACTAACTGAAACATTGCTTGTTTAAATCGTCGCCAATATTGGCGAAAAGTTAGAGCACGGAAAAGGTTGAGAAAACTGGAATTTTACAAATTCACGATTTTTCTCGCAAAGTGGGTCAAAATGAGTTTTCTAGGTTTGAATACAAAAGTAAGTAAACTGGATGCGCGTACTAACTGAAACATTGCTTTTGTAAATCGTCCCAAATTGGCAATTAGAGCACGCAAGTTCGAAAAACTAAATTTTTCAAATTCACGATTTTTCGAAAGTGGTGTCAAAATGAGTTTTCTAGGTTTTGGAATGACAAAGTCGTCAACTGGATGCTCTACAAATGAAACATTGCTTTTTTAAATCGTCCCAATATTGGCAAGTTAGAGCACGGGAAAAGTTGAGAATACGATTTTGCATATTCACGATTTTCTCGAAAAGTGGGTTCAAAATGAGTTTTCTAGGTTTGGAATGACAAAAGTAAGTAACTGGATGCGCTACTAACTGAAACATTGCTCTTTTAATCGTCCCCTATTGGCAAAGTTAGAGCACGAAAAGTTTAGAAACTGAATTTTACAAATTCACGATTTTTCTCGAAAGTGGGTTCAAAATGATTTTCTAGGTAGGAATGAAAATAGTAATACCATGATGCGCTACTAGCTGCAACTGCTTTTTAAATCGTCCATATTGGCAAGTTAGAGCACGGAAAAGTTAGAAAACTAAAATTTTTTACAAATTCACGTTTTGTTCAAAAGTGGTTTCAAAATGATTTTCTAGTTATGAATGACAAAAGTCAGTAAATTGGTGGGTACTGGATGCCGCTACTATCTGTAAGACCTTGCTTTTTTAATCGTCCAATTTGCAAAGTTAGAGCACGGAAAAGTTGAGAAAACTAAATTTTTACAAATTCCGATTTCTCAAAAAGTAGGTTTGAAAATTAGTTTTCTGGGTTGATGACAAAGATAATTAAACTGATGCGCTACTAACTGAAACATTGCTTTTTTTAAATCGTCCCAATATTGGCGAAAGTTAGAGCACATAAATGTTGAGAAAACTGGATTTTTACAATTCACATTTTCTCGAAAGTGGGTTCAAAATTATTTTCTAGGTTTGAATGACAAAAGTAAGTAAAACTGGATGCACTACTATCTGAAACATTGCTTTAATCGTCCCAATATTGCAAAGTAGAGCACGGAAAAGTTGAGAAAACTGATTTTACAAATTCCACGATTTTCTCGAAAAGTGGGTTCAATGAGTTTTCTAGGTTTGAATTACACAAGTAGAGTAACTTGATGCGCTACTAACTGAAACATTGCTTTTTTAAATCGTCCCAATATTGCAAAGTTGGAGCACGGAAAGTTTGAGAAAACTGAATTTTACAAATTCACTATTTTCTCAAAAAGTTGGTTCAACATGAGTTTTTCTTGTTTGAATGACAAAAGTAAGTAACTGATCGCTACGAACTGAAACTTTGCTTTTTTAAATCGTCCCAATATTTTGGTCGAAAGTTAGAGCACGAAAAGTTGAGATACTGAATTTTTACAAATTCACGATTTCTGAAAGTGGGTTCAAAATGAGTTTTCTAGGTTTGAATGACAAAAGTAGTAAATCTGATGCGCTACTAACCTGAAAGAATTGCTTTTTTTTAAATCATGTCCCAATATTGCTAAGTTAGAGTAAAAAAAAAAAAACCGAAAGTTATGAATACTGAATTTTTACAAATCTCGATTTTCTCGAAAAGTGGGTTCAAAATGAGTTTTCTAGGTTTGAATGAAAATGTCAGTAACTGGATGCGCTACGAACTGACACATTGCTTTTAAATCGTCCCATATTGGCTAGAGTTATCGCACGTAAAAGTTGAGAATACTGATTTTACAAATCCGATTTTCTCGAAGGGGGGGGGGAGTGGGTTCAAAGTGAGTTTTTCTAGTTTGAATGCAAGTAAGTAAAACTGTATGCGCTACTAACTGAAACATTGCTTTTTAATCGTCCGCAATATTGGCAAAGTTAGAGCACGGAAAGTTAGAAAACTGAATTTTGCAATTCACGATTTTTCTTGAAAATTGGTTCGAAAAAATGAGTTTTCTATGTTTGAATGACACAAGTAAGTAAACTGGATGCGATACTATCTGAAACATTGCTTTTTTAATCATCTCCAATATTGGCTAAAGTTAGAGCACGGAAGTTTTCTAAAAACTGAATTATTACAAATTCACGATTTCTTCGAAAAGTGGGTTCAAATGAGTTTTCCTAGGTTTTGAATACAAAAGTAGTAACTGGATGCGCTACTATCTGAAACATTTCTTTTTTGAATCGTCCCAATATTGGCAAGGTAGAGCACGAAAAGTTGAGGAATACTGAATTTTAACAATTCACCGATTTTCTCGAATAACAAAGTGGTTCAAAATGAGTTTCTAGGTTTGAATGACAAAAGTAGTAACTGTATGAGCCACTACTAAAACATTGCTTTTTTTTAATCTCCCATATTAACAAAGTTAGAGCACGGACAAGTGAGAAACTAAATTTTTTACAAATTCACGATTTCCGAACAAGTGGGTTCAAAATTAGTTTTCTGGGTTTGAATGACAAAATAATTAAAACTGGAATGCGCTTATAACTGAACAATGCTTTTTTAAAATCGTCCCAATATTGGCAAAGTTAAAGCACGGAAAAGTTTGAGAAAACTGAATTTTTGCAAATTCACGAGTTCTCGACAATTGGTTCAAATGATTTTCTAGGTTTGATGACAAAAGTACTAATCTGGAATGCGCTACTAACTGAAACATTGCTTTTTTAATCGTCCCAATTTGGCAAAGTTGGAGCACGGAAAAGTTTAGAAAACTGCAATTTTTTACAAAGTCACGATTTTCTCGAAAAGTTTGGTTCAAATGAGTTTTTCTAGGTTTGAATGACAAAAGTAAGTAACTGATGCGCTACAACTGAACATTGCTTTTTTAAATCGTCCATATTGGCAAAGTTAGAGGCACGGAAAAGTTGAGAAAACTGATTTTTACAAATTCCACGATTTTCTCGAAAGTTGGGTTTCCAAAAAGAGTTTTTCTAGGTATGAATGAAAATAGTAAGTAAACTGGATGCGCTACTAACTGAAACTTGCCTTTTTAAATCGTCCCAATATTGGCAAAGTTAGAGCACGGAAAAGTTGAGAATAACCCAATTTTACAAATTCACGATTTTCTCGAAAAGTGGGTTCAAAATGAGTTTTCTAGGTTTGAATGACAAAAGTAGTTAACTGGATGCGCTAACTAACTGTAACATTCTTTTTTAAATCGTCCCAAATTGGCAAAGTAGAGCTACGAAAAGTTGAGAAACTGAATTTTACAAATTCACGATTTTGTCGATAAGTGGGTTCAAAATGAGTTTTCTAGTTGAATGACAAAAGTAAGTAAACTGGATGCGCTACTTATCTGAAACATTGCTTTTTTAAATCGTCCAATATTGGCAAGTTAGAGCCGGAAAAGTTGAGAAACTGAATTTTTACAATTCGACGATTTTCTCGAAAAGTGGTTTCAAAATGAGTTTTTCTAGGTTGAGTGACAAAGTGAAAGTAAACTGGTGCGCTACTATCTGAAAGATGCTTTTAAATCGTCCAATATGGCAAGTTAGAGCACAGAAAAGTTGAGAAAACTAATTTTTACAATTCACGATTTTCTCGAAAAGTTGTTCAAAATTAGTTTTTCTAGTTTGTAATCACAAAAGTAAGTAAACTGGATGCGCTACTAACTGAACATTGCTTTTTTAAATCGTCCCCTATTGGCAAGTTAGAGCATGAAAGTTTGAGAATACTGAATTTTTACAAATTCACGATTTCTTGAAAAGTGGGTTCAAAATGAGTTTTCTAGGTTTGAATGACAAAGTAAGTAAACTGGATGCGCTACTATCTGAAAGTTGCGTTTTTTAAATCGTACCCAATATTGGCAAAGTTAGAGCACGGAAAGTTAGAAAACTAATTTTTACAATTCACGATTTTCTCGAAATGGGTTCAAAATTAGTTTTTTCTAGGTTTAAAATTGAAAAAATAAGTAACCTGGATGCGCTACTAACTGAAACATTGCTTTTTTTAATCGTCAATATTGGCAAAGTTAGAGCACGAAAAGTGGAGGAAAACTAAATTTAACAAATTCAACTATTTCTCGAAAAGTGGGGTCAAAGGAGTTTTCTAGGTTTTGAATGACAAAAGTAAGTAAACTGGATGCGCTACTACTGAAACATTGCTTTTTTAATCGTCCATATGGGCAAAGTTAAGAGCACGGAAAGTTGAGAAACTGAATTTTTTGGCAATTCACGATTTTCTGAAAGTGGGTTCAAAATGAGTTTTCTATGTTTGAATGACAAAATTAGTAAACTGATGCGATACTATCTAGAACCATTGCTTTTTTTAAATCGTCCCAATATTGGCAAAGGTTAGAGCACGGAAAAGTTGAGCAAACTGAATTTTACAAATTCACATTCGCAGAAAAGTGGGTTCAATGAGTTTTCCTAGGTTTGAATGACAAAAGTAAGTAACGGATGGCGCTACTATCTGAACATTGTTTTTGATCGTCCCAATTTGGCAAAGTTATAGCACGGAAAAGTTGGAATACTGAATTTTTACAATTCACGATTTCTCGAAAAGTGGTTTCAAAATGAGTTTTCTATGTTTGAATGACAAGTAAGTAAACGTATGAGCCACTAACTAAAAATTGCTTTTTTAAATCGTCCCATATTAAAAGTTAGAGCACGGAAAAGTTGAGAAAACAACTGAATTTTTACAAATTCACGATTTTTCCGAGAAGTGGTTCAAATTATTTTATCTGGGTTTGGAATGACAAAGTAGTAAACTGGATTGCCGCTACTAACTGAAACAATGCTTTTTTAAATCGTCCCAATAGTTGGCAAAAGTTAGAGCACCGAAAGTTATGAATACTGAATTTTTTACAATCTCGATTTCTCGAAAAGTGGTTTCAATGAGTTTTTCGAGGTTTGAATGAAAATAGTAAGTAAACTGTATGCGCTACTACGGAAAACATTGGCTTTTTTAAATCGTCCAATATTGGCAAAGTTAGAGCACGGAAAAAGTTGAGAATACTTAATTTTAACAAATTCACGATTTTTCTCGATAGTAAGTGGTTCAATGAGTTTCTAGGTTGAATTACAAAAAGTAAGTACTGGATGCGCTACTAACCGGGAAACATTGCTTTTTTTAAATCGTCCCGATATTGGCCGAAGTTAGAGCACGGAAAAGTTGAGAAAACTGATTTTTGTCCAATTCACGATTTTTCTTGAAAAGTGGGTTCAAATGGTTTTCTCTATTTTTGAATGACAAAGTAAGTTAAACTGATGCGATACTATCTGAAACAATTGCTTTTTAAATCGTCCCATTATTGGCAAAGTTAGAGCACGGAAAGGTTAGAAAACTGAATTATACAAATTCACGATTTTTCTCGAAAAGTGGGTTCAAAATGAGTTTTCTAGGTTTTGAATGACAAAAGTAGTAAAACTTGTATGTGCGCTACTATCTGAAACATTGCTTTTTTTGAATCGTCCCAATATTGGCAAAAGTTACGCTACGGAAAGTTAGGAATACTGAATTTTAACAATTCACGATTGCTCGAAAAGTGGGTTCAACTGATTTTCTAGGTTTGAATGACAAAAGTACGTAAACTGTATAGCACTAACTAAAACCTTGCTTTTTTAAATCGTCCCCATATAACAAAGTTAGAGCACGAAAGTTGAGAAACTGAATTTTTACAAATTCACGATTTTTCCGAAAAGTGGGTTCAAAATAGTTTTCTGGGTTTGAATACAAAGTAAGTAAACTGGATCGCTACTAACTGAAACATGCTTTTTAAATCGTCCCCAATATTGCAAAGTTAGAGCACGTGAAAAGTTGATAAACGGAATTTTTTGCAAATTCACGATTTTCTCGAAAAGTGGGTTCAAAGATTTTTCCTAGGTTTGAATTGACAAAAGTACTAACTGGATGCGCTACTAACTGAAACATTGCTTTTTTTAATCGTCCCATATTGGCAAGTTGGAGCCGGAAAAGTTGAGAAAACTGAATTTTACAATTCACGATTTTCTCGAAAAGTTGGTTCAAATGAGTTTTCTAGTTTGAATGACAAAAGTAGTAAACTGGATGCGCTACTAACTGAAACATTGCTTTTTAAATCGTCCCAATATTGGCGAAGTTAGAGCCGGAAAAGTTAGAAACTGAATTTTTACAATTCACGATTTCTCGAAAAGTGGGTTTCAAAATGAGTTTTCTTTCTAGTATGAATGAAAATAGTAAGTAACTGATGCGCTTACGACTGAAACATTGCTTTTTTAAATCGTCCCAATATTGGCAACGTTAGAGTCACGGAAAAGTTGAGAATACTGAATTTTACAATTCACGATTTCTCGAAAGTGGGTTCAAATAAGTTTTTCTAGTTTGAATGACAAAAGTAAGTTAACTGGATGCGCTACTAACTGTAACATTTGCCTTTTTAAATCGTCCCAATATTGGCTAAAGTAGGGGGGAGCACGAAAATTTTGAGAAACTGATTTTTACAAATTCACGATTTTGTCGGGATAAAGTGGGTTCAAATGAGTTCTAGGTTTGAATTGAAAAAAGTATAACTGGATGCGCTACTATCTGAAACATTGCTTTTTTACATCGTCCCAATATTGGCAAAGTAGAGCACGGAAAGTTTTGAGAAAACTGAATTTTTACAAATTCACGATTTTTCTCGAAAAGTGGGTTCAAAATGATTTTCTAGGTTGTGAGTGACAAGTAAGTAAACCTGGATGCGCTACTATCTGAAAGATTGCTTTTTAAATCGTCCCCAAGATTGGCAAGTTGAGCACAGTAAAATTTGAGAAACTACAAATTTTTACAATTCACGTTTTCTCGAAGTGTTCCAAATTAGTTTTTCTAGGTTTGAATCACAAAAGTAAGTAAACCTGGATGCGCTACTACTCAACATTGCTTTTTTAAATCGTCCCGAATATTGTCAAGGTTAGAGCACTGAAAGTTGAGATACTGATTTTAACAAATTCATCGATTTTTCTCGAAAAGTGGGTTCAAAATGGATTTTCTAGGTTTTAATGACAAAAGTAAGTAAACTGGATCCCTATAACTGAAACATTGCTTTTTTTGAAATCGTCCCAAAATAAATTTTGCAAAAATGGTGAGGGGAGAACGAAAAAGTTGAGAAAACTGAATTTTTACAATTGACTGACAAACCGTAAGTAATCTGGATGATCTACCTAACTGAAACATTTGCTTTTTTTTTTAAATCGTCCCTAATATTGGCAAAGTTAGAGCACGGAAAAGATTGAGATAACGGAATTTTTTTAACACAAAATTCACCCGGGGGATTTTCCTACCGAAAAAAAGGGTGGGTGTTGTCAAAAATTAGTTTTTTTCTAGGTTTTGAGACAAAAGTTAAGTAAACTGTATGAGCCCCACTTAAAACTAAAAAAACATTTTGCTTTTTTTTTTTAAATCGTCCCCATATTAACAAGTTCGAGCACGGAAAATTTGAGAAAACTTAATTTTTACAAATTCACGATTTTCTCGAAAAGTGGGTTCAAAATGAGTTTTTCTGGGTTTGAATGACAAAAGTAGTAAACTGGATGATCTACTAACTGAAACATTTGCTTTTTTAAATCGTCCCCCAATTGAGTTTTCCCTAGGTTTGAATGACAAAAGTAAGTAAACTGGATGCGCTCTAACTGAAACATTTGCTTTTTTGAAATCGTCCCAATCTTGCGAAAGTTAGAGACAAAAAAGTTGAGAAAACTGAATTTTTACAAATTCACGATTTTTTTTTTTTCTCGAAAGTGGTTCAAAATGGAGTTTTCCTAGGTTTTGAATACAAAAGTAAGTAAACTGATGCGCTACTTACTAAAACATTGCCTTTTTAAATCGTCCAATATTGGCTAAGTTAGAGCACGGAAAAGTTGAGACAACTGAACTTTTAACAATTCACGATTTTCTCGCAAGTGGGTTCAAATGGAGTTTTTCTAGGTTTGAATGAAAAAAGTAAGTAAACTGGATGATTTTATTTTTTTTTTTTTGCCTAACTAACTGAAACCTTGCTTTTTTAAATCGTTCAATATTGCTAAAGTTAGAGCGGAAAGTTGAGAAAACTGAATTTTTACAAATTCAAGATTTTCCTCAAAAAGTAGGTTTAAAAATGAGTTTTTCTAGGTTTTGAATGAAAAAAGTAAGTAAACGGGATGGCTACTAACTAAAACTTGCTTTTTTAATCGTCCCCATTTTGGCAAAGTTAGAGCACGGAGAAGTTGAGAAAACTGAATTTTTACATATTCAGACGATTTTGTCTAAAGTGGGTTCAAATGAGTTTTCTTGGGGGGGTTTTGAATGACAAAAGTAAGTAAACTGGTGCCTACTAACTGAAAGATGGCTTTTTTAAATCGGTCCCAATATTGGCAAAAGTTAGAGCACGGAAAAGTTGAGAAAACTATTTTTTTACAAATTCACGATTTTTCTCGAAAAGTGGGTTACAAAATGATTTTTCGGGTTTTGAATGAAAATAGTAAGTAAACTGGATGCGCTAACTAACTGATACATTGCTTTTTTGAATCGCCCTATAATTGGCAAAGTTAGAGCACGGAAAAGTTGAGAAAACTGATTTTTACAAATTCACGATTTTGTCAAAAAGTGGGTTCAAAATGAGCTTTTCTGGGTTTTGAATGAAAATAGTAAGTAAACTGGATGCGCTACTTCTGAACAAATTGCTTTTTTAAATCCGTCCCCGAATATTGGGCAAAGTTTAGAGCACGGAAAAGTTGAGAAAACTGAATTTTTTACAATCACGATTTTCTTCAAAAAGTGGGTTTAAAATAAGTTTTTTCTAGGTTTTAATGACAAAAGTAAGTAAACTGGATGCGCTACTAACTGAAACATTGGCTTTTTTAAATTCGTCCCAATTTGGCAAAGTTAGAGCACGAAAAAGTTGAGAATACTGAATTTTTACAAATTCACGATTTTCTCGAAAGTGGTCAAAATTAGTTTTCTAGGTTTGAATACAAAAGTAAGTACTGGATGCGCACTAACTAAAACCTTTCTTTTTTAAATCGTCCCCATTTTGGCAAGTAGAGCACGGAAAAGTTGAGAAAACTGAATTTTTTACAATTCACGATTTCTCGAAAAGTGGGTTCAAACGAGTTTTCTGGTTTGGAAGACAAGAGTAGTAAACTGGATGATCTACTAACTGAAACATTGCTTTTTTAAATCGTCGCAATATGGTCAAGTTTAGAGCAACGGAAAAGTTGAGGAAAACTGATTTTTACAAATTCACGATTTTTCTCGAAAAGTGGGTTTAAAATGAGTTTTTCTAGGTTTTGAATACACAAAAGTAAGTAACTGATGCGCTACTATCTAAAAGATTGGCTTTTTTAAATCGTCCCAATATTGGCAAAGTTAGTGCGACTGGAAAAGTTTGAGAAACTGAATGTTTTACAAATTCACTATTTCTCCGAAAAGTGGGGGGGGGGGTGGGTTCGAAAATGAGTTTTCCTGGTTTTGAATGACAAAAGTAGTAAAACCTGAGGCGCTACTTACTGAAACATTGCTTTTTTAAATCGTCCCAATATTTTCAAATTTAGAGCACGGAAAAGTTGAGAATACTGAATTTTTACAATTCACGTTTTAACAAAGTTAGAGACGGAAAATTTAGAAAACTGATTTTTACAAATTCACGATTTTCTCGAAAGTGGTTCAAAATGAGTTTTCTGGTTTGAATGACAAAGTAAGTAAACTGGATGATCTACTAACTGAACATTGCTTTTTTAAATCGTCCCAATATTGCAAAGTTAGAGCACGGAAAAGTTGGAAATGAATTTTGCAAATCACGATTTTCTCGAAAAGTAGGTTAAAATGAGTTTTCTAGGTTTGAATGACAAAGTAAGTAAACTGGATGCGCTACTACTAAACATTGCTTTTTAAATCGTCCCCATATTGCAAAGTTAGAGCACGGAAAAGTTGAGAAAACTGAATTTTTACAAATTCACGATTTTCTCAAAAAAGTGGTTAAAATGAGTTTTTCTAGGTTTGAATGACAAAAGTAAGTAAACCCGGATGAGCTACTAACTAAAACATTGCTATTTTAAATCGTCCCCATTTGGCAAAGTTAGAGCCGAAAAGTTGAGAAAACTGAATTTTTACAATTCACGATTTTCTCGAAAAGTGGGTTCAAAAAGAGTTTTCTAGGTTTGAATGACAAAATTAAGTAAACTGGATGCGCTTTCTAACTGAAACATTGCTTTTTAAATCCCTCCCAATATTGGCAAAGTTAAAAGCAAAAAGTTGAGAAAACTGAATTTTACAAATTTACGATTTTCTCAAAAAATGAGTTTAAAATAAATTTTCTAGGTTTGAATGACAAAAGTAGTAAACTGGATGCGCTACTATCTGAAACATTGCATTTTAAATCGTCCCAAAATTTTTTCAAAGTTAGAGCACGGAAAAGTTGAGAAACTGAATTTTAAAAAATTCACGATTTTCGAAAAGTGGGTTCAAAAAGAGTTTTCTAGGTTTGAATGACAAAATTTAAATAAACGGGTGCGCTACTAACTGTAACAATGCTTTTTTAAATCGTCCCAATATTGGCAAAGTTTAAGCACGGAAAAGTTGAGAAAACTGAATTTTTACAAATTCACGATTTTCTCAAAAAGTGGGTTAAAAATGAGTTTTCTAGGTTTGAATGACAAAAATAAGTAAACTGGATGCGCTACTAACCGAAAAAATGCTTTTTTCAAATCGTTCCAATATTGGCAAAGTTAGAGCACGGAAAAGTTGGAAAACTGAATTTTTACAAAATTCACGATTTTCTCAAAAAATAGGTTAAAATGAGTTTTCTAGGTTTGAATGACAAAAGTAAGTAAACTGGATGGCTACTAACTAAACATTGCTATTTTAAAACGTCCCCCTTTGGGAAAGTTAGAGCACGGAAAAGTTGAGAAAACTGAATTTTTACAAATTCACGATTTTTCAAAGTGGGTTCAAATGAGTTTTCTAGGTTTGAATGACAAAATTAAGTTAAACTGGGTGCGCTACTACTGAAACATGCTTTTTTAAATCGTCCAATATTGGCAAAGTTAGAGCACGGAAAAATTGAGAAAAATGAATTTTTACAAAATTTACGATTTTCTCAAAAAGTGGTTAAAATAAGTTTCTAGGTTTGAATGACAAAAGTAAGTAAACTGGATGCGCTACTATCGAAACATTGTTTTTTAATCGTTCCCAATTTGGCAAAGTTAGAGCACGGAAAAATTGAGAAACTGAATTTTAACAAATTCACGATTTTTCGAAAAGTGGGTTCAAAATGAGTTTTCTAGGTTTGAATGACAAAAGTAAGTAAACTGGATGCGCTACTACTGAAACATTGCTTTTTTAAATCGTTCCAATATTGGCAAAAGTAGAGCACGGAAAAGTTGAGAAACTGAATTTTTACAAAATTTAAAGTTTTCTAAAAGTGGGTTAAAAAAGAGTTTTTCTAGGTTTGAATGCAAAAATAAAATAAACTGGATGCGCTACTATCTGAAAATTGCTTTTTAAAACGTTCCAATATTGGCAAAGTTAGAGCACGGAAAAGTTGAGAAAACTGAATTTTTCAAATTCACGATTTTCTCGAAAAAAGGGTTCAAAATGAGTTTTCTAGGTTTGAATGACAAACGTAAGTAAATTGGATGCGCTACTAACTGAACATTTGCTTTTTTAAATCCTCCCAATATTGGCAAAGTTAGAGCACGGAAAAAGTTGAGAAAACCTTGGAATTTTTTTTTTCAACGATTTTCTCGAAAAGTAGTTAAAAATGAGGTTTTCTAGGGTTTGAATGACAAAGTAAGTAAAACTGGATTTGCTCACTAACTGAAACATTGCTATTATTTATAATCGTCCCAATTTGTGACAAAGTTATGAGCACTGGAAAAGTTGAGAAACCGATTTTTACAAATTCACGATTTTTTTTTCGAAAAGTGGGGTTTCAAAAATGATTTTCTAGGAGGTTGGAATGACAAAGTAAGTAAACTGGATTCGCTACTAACTGAAACATTGCTCATTTTAAAATCGTCCCAATAGTTGGCAAAGTTGGAGCCGGAAATTTGAGAAAACTGAATTTTTTACAATCACGATTTTCTCGACAAAATGGGTTCAAAATGAGTTTTCTAGTTGAATGGACAAAAGTCAGTACACTGTATGCGCTACTAACTGAAACAGTGCTATTATGTCATCATCGTCCCAATATTGGTCATAATCGTGTTAGATTTCACTGGAGAGTTGAGACAATAACTGAATTTTTTACAAATTCACGATTTTCTCGAAAGTGGTTCAAAATGAGTTTTCTAGGTTTGAATGACAAATGTAATTAACTGGTGCGCAACTAACTGAAACATTGCTTTTTTTAGTTAATCGTCCTCAATATTGGCAAAGTTAGAGCACTGGAAAAAGTTGGAGAAAACTGAATTTTGAAAAATTGAGAATACTGAATTTTACAAATTCACGAGTTTCACGAAAATTGGGTTCAAAATGATTTTTCTTGGTTTCCAATGACAAATGTAAGTAAACTGGTATGAGCTACTACAACTTCTGCAACATTGCTTTTTAAATATGTCCCAATAATTGGCAAAGTTTATAGCACGGAAAAGTTGAGAATACTGAATTTTTACAAATCACGAATTTCTCGAAAAGTGGGTTCAAAATAAGTTTTCTGGGGGGTTGAAATGAGAAAGTAAGTAAACTGGATTTGCTACTAACTGAAACATTGCTATTTTTAAATCGTCCCAATACTTGGCAACGTTAGAGCACGGCAAAGTTGAGAAACTGAATTTGTTACAAATTCACGATTTTTTCGAAAAGTTGGTTTAAAATGAGATTTCTAGGTTTTTGAATGAACAAAAGTAAGTAAACGGATCGCTACTACCTGAAACATTGCTATTTTAAATCGTCCCAATTATTGGACAAAGTTAAGAGCACGGAAAAGTTGAGAAACTGAAATTTTTTTTTCACGATTTTTCTCGAAAAGTAGGTTAAAAAATGAGTTTTCTAGGTTTTGAAATGAACAAAAGTAAGTAAACTGGATTTCGGTGCTACTACTGAAACATTGCTATTTTTTAAATCCTCACCAATATTGGCAAAGTTAGAGCGCGGAAAAGGTTTTGAGAAACGGATTTTTTACAAAAAAATTTTTTTTCCACGATTTTTCTCGTATAAAGTGAGTTTCAAATGAGTTTCTAGGTTTGAACATGACAAAAGTAAATAAACTGGATGCGCTACTACTGAAACATTGCTCTTTTAAATCCTCCCATATTGGCAAAGTTAGAGCACGGAAAAGGTTGAAAAAACGAATTTTTTTTTTTTCAACGATTTTTCTCGACAAGTAGGTTAAAAATGAGTTTTCCTAGGTTGAATGACAAAAAGTAGTAAACTGGATCGCTACTTACTGAAACTGCTTTTTAAATCTCCCAATATTTGGCAAAGTTATAGCAACGGAAAAGTTGAGAACTGAATTTTTTTTTTCACGACATTTTCTTTTCTCGAAAAGTAGGTTAAAAATGAGTTTTCTAGGTTTGAATGACAAAAAGTAATGTAACTGGATGCGCTACTAACTGAAACATTGCTTTTTTAATCTCCCAATATTGGGCAAGGTTAAGCACGGGACCAACAGTTGAGAAAACTTGCCTATTTTTAACCAAATACACGATTTTTCTCCAAGAATGGGTTCAAATGAGTTTTCTAGGTTTGGAATGACAAAAGTAAATAAACTGGATGCGCTTACTAACTGAAACATTGGGCTTTTTTAAAAATATCCTCCCAATATTGTCAAAGGTTAGAGCCGGACAAGTTTTTGAGAAAACTGAATTTTTTTTTTTCACGATTTTCTGAAAAGTAGGTTAAAAAAGTGAGTTTTTCTAGGTTGATGGCCAGAAAAAAAAAAATAAGTAAACTCGGATTTGCTACTAACTGAAACATTGCTATTTTTAAATCGTCCCAATATGCAAAGTTACAGGAGCACGAAACGTTGAGAACACTGAATTTTTGACAAATTCCACGTTTTTTCGAAAAGTAGGTTAAAAAATGAAGTTTTCTGAGGTTGAATGTACTAAAGTAAGTTAAACTGGATTCAGCTACTAGACTTGAACCATGCTATTTTACAATCGTCCCAATACTTGGCAAAGTTAGAGCAAGCGTAAAGGTTGAGAAAACTGAATTTTTACAAAATTCATCAACGATTTTTTCAGAAAATGGGTTTCCAATGATTTTTCTAGGTTTGAATGGCACAAAGTAAGTAACTGGATTCGCTACTAAAACTGAAACATTGCTTTTTTAAATCCCTCCCAATATTGGCAAGTTGAGCACGGAAAGTTGAGAAAACTGAATTTTTTTTTCACGAGTTCATCGAAAGTAGGTTGAAAAATTGCAGTTTCTAGGTTTGAATGACAAAAGTAAGTAAACTGGAATTCGCTACTAACTGTAAACATTGCTATTTTTGAAAATCGTCATATTGCGCAAAGTTAGAGCACGGAAAAAAGGTGGGGGTGGAGTTGAGAAACTGAATTTTGAAAAGTTGAGAATACTGAATTTTACAAATTCACGATTTTTCTCCGAAAATTTGGGTTCAAATGGATTTTTCTAGGTTTAATGACAAAAGTAAAGTAAACTGGATGCGCTACAACTGATAACACCATTGCTTTTTTAAATCTCCCAATATTGGCAAGTTAGAGCTAACGGTAAAAGTTGAGAACTGAATTTTTACAAATACACATTTTCTCCAAGAATTGGTTTCAAAATGAGTTTTCTTAGGTTTGAATGACAAAAAGTAAAATCACTGGGTGCGCTACTAACTGAAATTGCTTTTTTTAATCTCCTCCCAATATGGCAAAGTTAGAGCACGGGTGTAAAAGTTGAGAAAACTGAAAATGTTTTTTTTTTCACGATTTTCTCGAAAAGTAGGTTAACAAATGAGTTTTTTCTAGGTTTGATGAACCCAAGTACGTAACTGGATTTGCTACTAAACTGAAACATGGCTATTTTAAATCGTCCCATATATTGGGCAAGTTAGAGCACGGAAAAGTTGAGAAAACATGTGAATTTTTACAAATCACGATTTTTCTCGAAAAGTGGGTTCCAAAACTGAGTTTTCTAGGTTTTGAATGACAAATGTAATTTAACTGGATGCGCAACAACTGAATACATTGCTTTTTTAAATCGTCCAATATTGCAAAGTTTAGAGCGACGGAAAAGTTTTAGAAAACTGAAATTTTGAAAGTTAGAATACTGAATTTTACAAATTCCACGATTTTTCTCGAAAATTGGGTTCAAAATGAGTTTTCTGTGGTTTCGATGACAAATGTCGTACCTGTATGAGGGCTAACTAACTGAAACATGCTTTTTTAAATAGTACCCAGATATTGGCAAGAGTATAGCTCGGCTGGAAAGTTGGAGAAGTCACTGAATTTTTACAATCAAGCTGTATTTTCTCGAAAAGTTGGTGCAAATAAGTTTTTCTGGTTCTGAATGAGAGAAGTAAGTAACCTGGATTAGCATTACGTAACTGAATACATTGGCTTTTTTAAGTCATCCAATATTGGCAAAGTTAGACGCACGGAAAAAGTTTGAGTAAAAACTGATTTTTATACAAATTCACGGATTCTCGTTAAAGTGTGGTTCAAATGATTTTTTCTAGGTTGAATGACAAAAGTACATAAACTGGATGCGCTACTACCTGTAAAACATTGCTTTTTTAAATCCGCCCAATATTGCAAAGTTAGAGCACGGAAAGTTGAGAAAACTGAATTACTTACACATTCAACGACATTTTTCTCGAAAGTGGTTCAAAAATTGGTTCTTCTATGTTTTAAGGCAACAAAAGTAAGTAACATGGATTCGCTACTAAACTGGGATTGGCTTACGCTGAAGTTTTCTGGGTTTGAATGGGACGAAACAGCTAAGTAAACATGTGATATGAGCTACTAACTGAAACATTGCTGTTTTGTTTAAGTCATCCCAATATTGGCAAAGTTAGAGCAACGGACAAAGTTTAGACTAAACTGAATTTTACAAATTCACACGATTTTCTCGTAAAAGTGGGTTCAAAATGCGTTTTCTAGTTGAATGCAAAAGTAAATAAACTGGATGCGCTACTAACTTGAAACGATGCTTTTTTAATCCTCCCAATATTGGGCAAAGTTAGAGCACGGAAAAGTTGAGAAAACTGAATTATTACAATTCACGATTTTCTTGTCTCGAAAAGTGGGTTCAAAATGAGTTTTTTCTAGGTTTGGACTGACAAGTAAGTAAACTGATTCGCTTACTAACTGAAACTTGCTATTTTAAATCGTCCCAATATTGGCAAAGTTATACACTGAAAGTTGGAGAAAACTGAATTTTAACATTCACACGATTTTCTCGGAAAAGTGGGGTTTCAAATGAGTTTTCTAGTTGTTGAATGCAAAAGTATAAACTGGATTCGCTACTACTGAAACATTGCTTTTTTAAATCCTCCCAATTATTGGCAAAGTTAGAAGTCACGGAAAAGTTGAGAAACACTGAAATTTTTTTTTTCACGATTTTCCTTCGAAAGTAGTTAAAATGAGTTTTCTAGGTTTGAATGACAAAAGTAGTAAACTGGACTCGCTACTTAACTGAAACATTGCTATTTTTAAAATCGTCCCATATGGCAAATGTTTAGAGTGCACGAAACGTTGAAAACGATTTTTTACAAATTCACAGATTTCTCCAAGAATGGGTTCAAATGAGTTTTCTAGGTTTGAATGACAAAAGTAAATTATAACTGGATGCGCTACTAACTGAAACTTGACTTTTTTAAATCCTCCCAATACTTGGCCAAGTTAGAGCACGGAAAAGTGAGAAAACTGAATTTTTTTTCAACGATTTTCTCGAAGTAGGTTAAAAATGAGTTTTCTAGGTTTGAATGACAAAAGTAAGTAAACTGGATTTGGCTACTGAACTGAAACATTGACTATTTTAAATCGGTCCCAATATTGTCAAAGTGAGAGCACGGAAAAGTTGAGAAAACTGAATTTTTACAAATTCACGATTTTTTCGAAAAGTGGGTCAAAATGAGTTTTCTTAGGTTTTGAATGAACAAAAGTAAGTAAACTGGATTCGCACTACTGAAAACATTGCTATGTTTAATCGTCCCAATAGTGCACGTTAGATCAGCGAAAAGTTGAGAAAACTGAATTTTTACATGAATTCACGATTTTCTCGAAAATGGGTTCAAAATGAGTTGTTCTATAGGTTTCAATGACAATAAGTAAGTTTAAAACTGATGCGCTTACTAACTGAAACATGCTTTTTTAAATCGTCCCAAGATTGGCAACCTTATACATCGGAAAGGTTGAGATACTGTTTTTTACCAAATTCACGATTTTCATACGAAAATTGTGTCAAAATGGTTTTCTAGGGTTTGAATGCAAATGTAAGTTACTGTTGCGCACTAACTGAAGACATTGCTTTTTTAAATCGTCCCAATATTGGCAAAGTTAGAGCACGAAAAGTTGAAATTACGTGAATTTTTACAATTCACGATTTTCTCGAAAAGTGGGTTTCAAATATAAGTTTTCGTTGGTTTGAATGAGAAAGTAAAGTAAACTGGATGAGCTAACTCACTGAACATTGCTTTTTTCATATGTCATCCCAATATTGGCAAAGTTAGAGCACGGACAAGTTAGAAAAAAAAAACTGAATTTTTACAAATTCACGATTTTCTCGTAAAGTGGGTTCAAATGAGGTTTCTAGGTTTGAATGACAAAAGTAAATAACTGATTCGCTACTACTGAAACATTGCTTTTTTTAAATCACTCCTAAAGCCGCAATATTGCAAAGTTAGAGCACGGAAGTTGAGAAAACACTGAATTTTTACAATTTCACGATTTTCTCGAAAAGTGGGTTCAAAATGATTTTTTCAGGTTTGAATGACAAAAGTAAGTAAACTGGATTTCGCTTATTCTAACTGAAACATTGCTATTTTAAATCGTCCCAATATTGGCAAAGTTGGAGCACGGAAAAGTTGAAAAACGGAATTTTTACACACATTCACGATTTCTCGAAAAGTGGGTTCCAAAATGAGTTTTTCTAGGTTTGAATGACAATGTAAGTTAACTGATGCGCTACTAACTGAAAACATTGCTTTAAAATTTAAATCGTCCCCCATACTTGGCCAGTATAGAGCACGGAAAAATTGGAGAAAAACTGAATTTTTTACAAATTCACGATTTTCGCGAAAAGTGGGTTCAAATGAGTTTTCTGGGTTGAATGACAATAATTAAATAACTGGATGCGCTACGAACCTGAAACATTGTTTTTTTTTAATCGTCCCCAATATTGGCAAAGTTAGAGCACGCAAAGTTGAGAAAACTGAATTTTGAAAGTTGCGAATACTGAGACTTTTTAACAAATTCACGATTTTCTCGAAAGTGGGTTCAAATGAGTTTTTCTAGGTTTTCAATGACAAAGTAAGTAAAACTGATGCGCTACTACTGAAACATTGTTTTTTTAATCGTCCCAATATTGGCAAAGTTAGAGCACGGACAAGTTTAGAACACTGAATTTTACAATTCACGTTTTCTTCGAAAAAGTGGGGTTCAAATTAGATTTTTTTTCTAGGTTTCAATGACAATGTGTAAACTGTATGAGCTAACTAAACTGAACTTGCTTTTTTAATAGTCCCAATATTGGCAAAAGTTAGAGCACGGAAAATGTTGAGAATACTGAATTTTTACAAATTCCGATTTTCTCGAAGTGGTTCAAATGAGTTTTCTGGGTTTGAATGAACAAAAGTAAGTAACTGGATGCGCTACTAACTGAAACATTGCTTTTTTAAATCGTCCCAATATTGGCAAGTAGAGCACTGGAAAAGTTGAGAAAACTGATTTTTACAATTCCGATTTTTCTCGAAAAGTGGGTCAAAATGAGTTTTCTAGGTTTTCCAATGACAAAAGTAAGTACTGGATGAGCTCTAACCTGAAACATTCGCTTTTTTTAAATCGTCCCAATATTGGCAAAGCTAGAACAACGAAAAAGTTGAGAATCCTGAATTTTTAAGAAATTCACGATTTTCTCGAAAAGTGGGTTCAAATGAGTTTTAAGGGTTTTAATGACAAAAGTAAGTAAACTGGATGCGCTACTAACTGAAACATTGCTTTTTGAAATCGTCCCAATATTGGCAAAGTTAGACACGGAAAAGTTGAGAAAACTGAATTTTTACAAAATTCCCCGATTTTCTCGAAAAGTGGGTCAAAATGAGTTTTTTAGGTTTATGACAAAAGTAATAAACTGGATGCGCTACTAACTGAAAAAATTGCTTTTTTAAATCGTCCCAATATTGGCAAACTTGAGAACGGAAAAGTTGAGAAACTGAATTTTACAAATTCACGATTTTCTCGAAAGTGGGTTCAAATGAGTTTTCTAGGTTTGATGACAAAAGTAAGTTTAAATGGATCGCTACTAAATGAAACATTGCTTTTTTTTAAAACGTCCCAAAATTGGCAAAAGTTTGAGCCGGAAAAGTTGAAAAAAACTGAATTTTTTTAAAAAAATTTTTTAAACCCCATTTTCTCGAAAAGTGGGTTCAAAATTAGTTTTCTAGTTTTAATGACAAAATAAGTAAACTAAAAACCCACTAACTGAAACTTGCTTTTTTAAGTCGTTCCCAATATTTGGGAAAGTAAGAGCACGGAAAAGTTGAGAAAACTGTATTTTTATACAAAATTTACGATGTTCTCAAAAGTGGGTTCAAAATTTTTCTAGGTTGATGACAAATGTAAGTTAAATGGATCGCTTCTAAATGAAACATTTTTTTTTTAAATCTCCCAAAATTGGGAAAGTTGAGCACGGGGAAAAGTTGAGGAAAACTGAATTTTTACAAATTCACGATTTTCTCGAAAAGTGGGTTCAAATGAGTTTTCTAGGTTTCAATGACAAAAGTAAGTAAACTGGATGCGCTACTAACTGAAACATTGCTTTTTTAAATCGTCCCAATATTGGCAAACTTAGAACACGGAAAAGTTGAGAATACTGAATTTTCACAAATTCACGATTTTCTCGAAAAGTGGGTTCAAAATGAGTTTATTAGGCTTGAATGACAAATGTAAGTAAACTGGATGCGCTACTAACTGAAACATTGCTTTTTTAAAACGTCCCAATTTTGGCAAAGTTAGAGCAAAGGGAAAAAATTGAGAAAAATGAATTTGAAAGTTGAGAAAACTGAATTTTTACAAATTCACGATTTTCCCCGAAAAGTGGGTTCACAAATT
>JANFPS010000241.1:0-23364 GCA_024703675.1 Drosophila nebulosa
TTGGTCTGTGAGGTATTTCTGATACTCATGAGTCGCATTGTTTCTTTGAGGTACAGGTAAATTCTGCCTGCTTTTGCATAGCCCGTTTGCATTCCAGAGATTAATTTTTTACACTTGCCTTACTTGCATAATGATCCAAAATTGTTTGTCTTAGGCATCTTTTCCCATCTGAGTTGGAGGAGTTTTATTTTTGCTCGAGAGGGAACTTTCGGGCAGCCCTGCTGAGATGGTACGGGTTTGGTAGTCGGTGCGGGGATGCTAGCTGTGGCGGAATTTTTGTTCTCCAGCATATTCTTCCAGGTTGAAGAAACTGGGGGGAAGGAGGGGTGGCACGGTGTTTCTGGGCGCAGTGGTGTTTTGGGGTGCGTGGGTTTGGGCGTGCATCCCTTGGACCCGTTTTTTTTTTGGGTTCCTTATACACCCGGCTCCTTGTACAGGCGGTGTGACTACCTCCGCATTCACGCATTTTGGGGACTGGGGCATCGTCCTTGGGGCATTTGCCTGGTCGTGTTGTTGGTGCACTTACGCATTATTCTTTTTTCCACAGAAATTTTGAGTGGGTTTAATCCGGGCACTTGAAGCTTTGGGGGCTGCGTTGTTTTTTCTGGGAGGCTCTTTTGTGATAAGGCTTACAAAGGCGTTTCACATTGAATATGTCCTTATCTTTTGTCGTGGCTAAGGTCGATGAAAAAAAATGGTTGGGTTTTTTTTTGGCGATGTTTAGCTTTCGTCGGTGACGCATTCTATGCCCAAAGCTTTGCCATTTTTCAGGGAAAGTCAAGGGGTGCTGTGGGGGAGACTACGGATTACAGCCCTGTAAGTTTTTCCTGTTTAACTGAATGTGGAAGGGGTTTTTTTTGCCCTACGCGAACCAGGTTTCTATATAAAAAAAAAACGCGGAAGTATAACTGGGACTTGACCCCCCCAAAAAAATTTTCCCGTTTGCCTTCCCCCCTTGAAAAAAATTTTTGGGGTTTTTTTTGGGCCCGGGGTACTTGGGAGAGGGGGGGATTGCATTTTTTGTTACGCACTGGAAAAACAAATTGTTTTTGGGGCTTCGTCACTTTAGCACGGTGGTGGCAGCCGACGTTGCGGATTCTCCAGCTAAAGAGCTGTTTGGAATAAAGTCGTTTGGGTGGCTGAAGTCGGACGAAAAAACCCCCCTTTTTGAGTTTTAACCTTTTTTTTCGTTAATTTTTCCGTCAGCCTTTTTTTAATCAACTTTTGCGGTGCGTATTGCCAAGGGTAAGGGGTGGAGCACTGCCAGGGGGGTCACGTCATCTCCTTTACGGCCGAGCTGGGCCGCAGCAGGTCAGCCTAAAAGCACTCAGCGATTTTCGGGGGGGCCCCTTTTGGAGGTATCCTAAAATAAAATAAATGCCAAAATACAAGATTTTTTTCTTTAAATTTTTGGATTTGGCCAATACAGAAAAGGGTTTCCCAATAAGAAAAAGTTTTAAAAAATACCGTTTTTTTGCTTTTTTGTTTTTCAACAATTGGATGGAAAAATTTCCATTTGGGAAAATTAAAATTTTTTTCACTTTGGAATATTGGGATTATCCTAAAAATCCAATTAAAATTACAAACGAATGATTTTTCCCCATAAAAAGAAAAATTAAAAATTTTAAAAAAAAAATACCCCAAGGATTGATTATCCCCATAAATGAAAAAATAAATTTAACCAAAAATAAAATGATAGGACCCATATAAAATAAAAAATTAATTTTTTTCCAAAAAAAACATATGCTATGGATTTTCCCCTATAAAATAAAAAAAATTAATTTAACAAAATAAAAATTTGGATATGATTTTTCCCCTATAAAATGGGAAAAAATTAAATGACCAAAATAACATATGGACATGGATTTTCCCATATAAAATAAAAAAAAAAAAATTTTAAAAAAAAAACAATTTTTTTTTTTTTTTTTTTTTAAAGGGATCTCCTATTTTCATCTGTCCCCATTTGGGACAATAATAAATTATGGGGCGTGACAGTGACTTTGGGAATTTAATTTTACACAAAATAACAGATTAGATGTTTGGGAAAAGGTAGGTATTTAGGGTGGTTGGGGGTTTTGTGGGGAGGGGAAGGGGGGGCGTTGGTGGGGAGAGCCCGAGCTTATCACTCCCGCGGCTGGTAGGTCCCAAAGGATGGAGTCTTTTTTGGCGGGGTGGGAGTGCGTTGTCAGAAGATTTTGGCCGTGGTTGGGGTGCCTGTCGAACGCCCCCATGGCCCTTTCTGGCCCAGCTTTTGTCCGAAAACCGGGCATGTTGAGTTCCTCGTGGATCTCTATGTTGGTGGGGGGATATATGCGTTCGAAATTATTTTGGGCCTTGTTCTGGAAGGTCTGTATAGGTCACAGTTTTTTTTCGGTGGGTGTACCCCAGATTGGAATCCCTATTCACATGGGCTTCATGATGGACATAAATAAGATCTTTTGCGCAAACCCCCATGTCGACCTTTTTGCCTATGAGCCACATTACTTTTTGAGCCTTAAATCCAGCAAAGCCCTTTTTTCAAGTAAATCTTCCAGGCAGTCTCCTTCCAGAGTGACACCCAAATATTTTGGTGTCGGGAAAAGGTATTATGCATCCCCCAGCTGGGGCGGGGGGACGTATCCTCTTTTTAGGTGAAGTTTCTTGTGCGATTTCTCTGTGTTAACCGCCATGTTTCCCTCTTTGCAGCCATGCACCAGTGGAATCAATTTGCTCTTGCATTAGATTTCCCGCAGTCTGTGACGATGATCCACGGTTAAAAAGGCAGTATCGTCTGCATACGTGGCTGTGAGCACTCTAGGGTCTTTGGTTGTCGGCATGTCGGCCGTGTACAGAGTGTACAAGACTGGGCCCAGAACGCTTCCCTGGGGGACTCCGGCCTTGACGTTTTTGATTCCAGATATTGCATCTCCGCATCTCACATAGAACATTCTGTCCTTGAGGTAAGAACGTAGCCAAAGGTAATGTGGCGCTGGTAGTGCGATCTTCAATTTGTGCAACAGCCCAACGTGCCAAACTCTGTCGAATGCCTGTTTGACGTCAAGAAAAACTTCGTTGCAGTATTTCTTCTCCTCAAATGCTTTCAGTATTTTGTCTGTGATCCTATGGCACTGCTCGGTGTACCATGGCACTCTCTAAAGCCAAACTGGTGATCAGGGATCAAACCGGCCTCGTCCAGTGTTGGTCGTACTCTACGCAAAAATAGCCTCTCAGCTATTTTGGAGAATACGGCCAACAAACTGATCGGACGATAGGAGGCGAGATTGGCTGCAGGTTTCCCAGGTTTCGGGATCAGGATTATTTCGGCGCACTTCCACTGGGTGGAAAATGTCCTATCAGGAAGCATTTGTTAATGATGTTGAGGAGGAGCTGAACAGCATTCGTCGGGAGGGCTTTAATCGCTAGAACGTCTATACCATCATAGCCAGGGACTTGGAGGCTTTCAGCTTGCCGATCTCTGCAAGCAGTTCTTCAGAATCAACCATCTCGATAGGAAGGGCCATTTGGCAGGGTATATCCAAAGAGTTCATCGTAAGCTCCGCATCGAGTTGGGAACATCTGTTGAAGGGGGTGAAGGCCTCTGACAAGTGGTTGGCGAAGGCTGCTGCCCTGTCGCTGTCTGTGCGGCACCACGTACCGTCCTCCTTCCTAAGAGGCTCCTTCCTCATGATGGGTCTTTTGATGTTTTTAGACAGCCGCCAAAGGTTGTACTGCTGGTCGCCAGGCTCGACTTTGTCCAGAAAGCTTTCCAAGGAGTTCCGGCGGAGTCTGTGTAGGAGCTCTTTGAGTTGCTTGGCCGCTCTGTTGAAATCTGCCTTATCCCTGGGGTTGCGAGAATATTGCCACACACGACGAAGTCGCCTCTTTTCCGCAACCAGCGAAGATACCTCCGGGTTCCAGAGATGCGCGTTCCTACGTGGAACATTATGGTATTTCTGGTTGGTGTCGGAGTGGCTAGTGAGGCCGCATTGTGGATGGCAATGTTGAGTTTTTCAACAGCATCGTCCAAATCCTCCACGGAGTTGAGCTGAACAGTGGGGTCAAGGTTGCTTTGGAGCCACGACTGGTACACTTGGACGTTTGTGTTACGCTTAAACATCCTGCTTCTGCCACTGTTGGTGCTGGCTGGCATGTAAATGAGGAGCTTGACTGCGCAGTGGTCGGAGCAGAGATCTATATCGTTGCTGGCAATAACCCTGTGTCTGTGCAACCCCTTTGAGACAGCGAAGTCCAGAAGATCAGGGATTTTGTTGGCGTCCGTGGGCCAGTATGTGGGCTCTCCAGTGGAGTGGCAGTCAAACCTGCTGTTCGCTATGCAGTTAAACAAGGCTCTGCCCTTAGGGTTAATAATGCGGGATCCCCACCAAGTATGTTTTGCGTTAAAGTCTCCTCCAATAACGAAGCGAGTACCTAAGCTATCAAATAGGTTTTGGAACGAGGATTGAGCAACGTGGTGTCTTGGAGGGCAGTAGACGGCCGCAAAAGTGGTGTCTCCG
This sequence comes from Drosophila nebulosa, assembly GCA_024703675.1. Lineage (NCBI taxonomy): Eukaryota > Metazoa > Arthropoda > Insecta > Diptera > Drosophilidae > Drosophila > Drosophila nebulosa. The sequence goes on from JANFPS010000241.1 coordinate 4,494, forward strand.
GTTGGACTTAAGACTCTTAATTTGGCGCACTGGGCCCAAGGTTCCTGATACGCAGGGAGTTCCACATACTTGATACCCCTTTTGATGACTATTGCTGCACCTCCGCGCGCAGTTCCGTTGGGATGATTGGCAGGTATGACGTCATAGCCGTTAATTGAGAAATAAGATTTGCTTGTAAAGTGGGTTTCTGAGACAAGTAGGATGTCCACATGTTTAGTTATAAGAGCGTGCTCGACCTCTTGCCTGCTCTTACACAGGCCGTTCGCATTCCATATTAGTACATGGAGGCTTAGTTGCATAGCTTGGCCATGAGAGACATGAGCATTTGCGACAGCGCCGCAAACTGGTCTAGCATTTTATACATCATGGCCTCAAGACGATCGACTCTTGATTCGTTTCTTATTTCCCCAATTACCGGTTGTTCTTGCTGCTGCTCTTGCTGCAGGGGCGGCTTTTGTGATCCTCTAAGAGCGTTGGCGAATGTTAAGCCAGGTGTGACGGCTGTATAGATGGGGCCTGATGGGCGAGCAGGCACCTTTGTCTTGGGAAGGTAGTGTTCCTTGGCTTTTAGGTACACCTTGCATCCTTTGTAAGAGGCAGTGTGCTCTCCTTGGCAGTTCGCGCAGCGGGGAGGGGCCTCCTTGGGCTTTGGGCACTCGGCAGTGGCGTGGTCATGACTTCCACACTTCACGCAGGCAAAGCGAAGTCCGCAGTTCGCTTTGTGTGTCCAAATCCTTGGCAGCGATGGCATTGGACTACCTCTTTCGACTTGTGAGGGGGCTCGATAGCGACGATGCAGCTGCATAGTCGCTTGATGGTAAACGCTTCCTTATTGTTGCTGGCAGGTTCAATGTTTACAAAGAAGATCGCCATTGGCTTCTTTGTGTGATGACTGAGACCATATCGTTGCCTCTGACGGCTCTGATCGGCTAGATCAGTTGAGTGGTGCAATCCCTTGATGACAATGCGGTATGCACGCTCGTCCTTTGGCTGAAATGTTTGAAAGAGCTTCGACTTTTCAATTAAGAAGTTTTTGAGCTTAGTGAAGCTCTCTTTGTCAGGTGTATTAATCCTCACACATCCGTCTCTGCCCGACTTGTAGGTAAAGTTCTGTTTTCCAATGACCGCAGATACGTCCGATAGCATGTCCTTTATGTTAACAAAACCCGGAACTGTTAAAAATTCATGAATGTTCTAGAACAATGCACGCATGTTACATAGTTTGTATCCACACATACATGTATATTATTTCTAAGTAATTTCTGTCATACATGTATATGCACACATACCACATTATTACTATGTATGTATTCTGCGCTTTGCCTAACCGAATTATGTGGCTTAGTCTCTAATAAACTTCTCAGTTGAACGCACGTCTTCTCTGCCTATTATTTTCTGCCTGCGTTTACGGGTAGCATCCTCAAACCCTCCCAACAGGTTATGGGCCCAGGAGCGGTTATAGGTAGAAAGAATAAAAGACAGTGATCGGTTTTTGTGACAAAGTGTAGTGCACAAATAATAAAAGTTACGAACTTTATGTAAAAGAAAAGAGACTCAGACAAGATGAGTAATTTGTATCATATTGAGAAGTTGGATGAAAAAAACTTTGATTCTTGGAGCGACAATGCAAGTGTGCATTTCACTCCGATTGTGATTGACGTGTATCCATGCCACGGTGCGCGGATGCTGCAAATCTGGCAGCAGCAGATCGCAAGGCATTAGCAACAATAACGCTAAGTGTAAAGCCATCGCAACTGGCATATATAAAGAACTGTGAAACAGCCAATCCGGCATGGACAAAACTACGAGATGTTCATCAGCCAAAGGGACCAGTGCGAAAAGTGTCGCTTTACAAAAAAACTATTAAGTTTGCGCTTCTTGGAAGGTCAAGGTATGCCAAGTTATTTAAATTCATTCTCTGAGATTTTGGATCAGCTTGCAGATGTTGGTATTGAGATGAATGATGAGTTACGAACCATCATTTTGTTATCTAGTTTGCCAGATAAATTTGAAAATTTCGTGTGCTGTTCGCCATAGGACGCGCGACAATTTGTTTTGATATTCTTTGCATAAAATTGAAGGAAGAAGCAGAGAGAAAAGTCTTACGGAGACGAAAGAAAATAGGCAAGAGGCATTCATCGTGTCACAGAACAGACACACATACCAACAACCAAACAAAAGTCGAACGCAAATTACTTGCTTCAAATGTGGCAAGCGAGGGCATGTAAAGGCACAATGCAAAACAGATAAAGAGAGCAAAAGAGAGACCCAAAGAGAGACCAAATATAGAGCACAGAGAGCAAGCAATGCAGCTTAATAAATGTCTTGGAGACGGAGAGCATTGCAAAGAGATGGTGCTTAGACTCTGGCGCAACCAGCCATATGTGTTGCGACAAAAAATATGTTCTCAGAATTTGAGGCACATAAAGAGAGGATCAGTCTGGCAAATGCGGGTATTTTATATGCAGAAGGCAAAGGAAAAGTTAATTTGCAAACTAACTTGTTCAAATTAACATTAAATAATGTACTCTACGTTCCACAGCTGGCAGGAAATTTTATGTCAGTGGCTCGTGTTATTGAGTATAACAGCGAGGTGTATTTTGGAAAACACGTAGCTAGAGTCATACAGCACGGCAAATGTATTCTAAATGCAACCAGGGTTGGAAACTTATAACGTTTTTAAAGCAAAAGTGGAAAACATCTTCGCAGCTATTGAAGATAATGGAGAGTTTGTGGCACAGACGTCTTGGTCACCTCAATTACACAAGTCTGACGCAGATGAAGAATAAAAATTTGGTTCGTGGAATAACTGCAGAAAATATACATACGTTCCTTGCAAAACTTGCATGTTAAGCAAAATACATGTGCAACCATTTCCAAAGGCAGCAGATAATCGAGCCAGTGAGATTTTGGAATTAATTCATAGCGACGTTTGTGGACCGTTTGGAAATAAATCACTTGGTGGTTCCAGATATTTCCTCACATTTATTGATGACAAATCCAGAAGAGTGTTCGTATATTTTCTAAAAGGCAAGGATAAGTCTTCAGCAAGTTTGTGGATTTTTAAAAACTTAGTGAAGCGGCAACAGGAAAAAAGCTAAAATGCATTCGCAGCGACAATGGTCGGGAATATGTCAATAAGGCGTTTGATGAGTTTTTGAAACTACATGGAATTTCTCGACAGTTAACAATAGCCTACACACCACAGCAAAATGGCGTTGCAGAGAGAGCTAATCGTACTCTGGTTGAAATGGCCAGATGTTTGTTGGCGCAGTCAGGATTGTGTGAGGCGTGTTATGGGCAGAAGCTATATACACGGCTGTATATCTTCGTAATCGATCTCCTACGAGTGCACTGATCAACCAAACACCAATGGAAGCGTGGACCGGTAAGAAACCTTGTATAAGTTCATCTTAAGGTTTTTGGTTCCGTTGCAGTGGCATTGTCAAAGGGTAATCATGACAGCAAATTTCAACCAAAAGGAAAAGAGTATCGCATGGTGGGCTACTCAAGAGAAGCCAAGGTTACAGACTCTATGATGCAGAGACACGCAAAGTGGTTGAAAAGAGAGATGTACTTTTTGATGAGCGAGATCTCTTGGTGCAAAGTGGCAGTACGACTGTTACATTTGATTTGGCTGGACCTTATGGTCAAGATGAAGTTCCTGTTCTGGATCAGGAGGCGGAAGAAAATGATGCAGACGAACAAGAGAAGAGTCTACAGAGTCAAGTAGCGGTGATGATTCTTTTCATAGCACAGATGAAAAGGAAAGTTCTACATGTGAAAGAAGAACAACGAGTGGGTCCTGGAAGGCCGAAACTAATCAGGACGGGCAGACCTGGTCGCCCAAAGAAGCAGTACACATCCTTGGATTTATAGTTGCAAGCGATGTGCCGATTCCAGCAACTTACGAAGAAGCGATGAGTTGGGTCGTATTCATCACAGTGGCGTGAAGCAATGGCTACGGAATATAAGTCTCTGGTCAAAAATGAGACGTGGAGCTAGTGGAGTTAAAAAAATCAGCCCTTAGTAGGATGCAAATGGGTTTTTTAGCCTTAAAAAAGGATGCTCAAGGAGGCTTAGAGCGGTTTAAGGCGCGGCTAGTTGCGAAAGGATGCTCCCAACAATTTGGTGTAAACTACACGGATACTTTTGCACCGGTATGCCGACTTGAGAGTGTAGCGATTTGTTTTGGCACTAGCAGCAGAGTTGCAGTTATACTTACATCAGATGGACGTATGCACGGCGTATCTCAACAGCGATCTAAAAGACACGGTCTACATGAAGCAACCCCTGGGATACATCAATGAGAATAATCCAAAGGCAGTATTATTGCTCAAGAAGGCAATATATGGTTTGAAACATCGGAGGATGGAATTCCAACTGATGGCGTACTACTGGAAATGGATTAATCCTGTAGCAGTGACCATGCTTATCCAAGGTGGGGCAGGTGATTTGGCATTAATTCTTGTATACTTGATGATTTACTTATACTGTCGACGAAGCCAAGTTGGCAGCATCAAGCACAATTCTAATGCTTGACTGCCAACAAGGCGCACGAGCTTTGGCATGGAAATCAGCGTGATGTGATCTTGGGCAATTTGGCATCTCAATTATCAAGGATGTTGAGGCCTATGGGATTGAACATTGTAGAAGTGCGGCTACTCCTTTAGATGCAGGGCATCAGGTGGCATGTGACAACAAGGCATGTAAAAAGGTTGATCCGAGAAGCTTTCAGACGCAGATTGGCGAGCTGATGTGGTTGGCGCTTACCACAAGGCCAGATATATTGCATTCAGTTGCAAAGTTGGCACAGCGGAATCAAGATCCCCATTCAGAGCATGAGGCAGGTGTGAAGCACATCCTGCGGTACTTAGCAACGACGGTGGACAAGAAGTTAAACTACAAGAAAACCGGCAAGGCATTTGTTGGATATGCAGATGCTGACTGGGGAGGTGAAAGAGTCGACCGAAAGTCATACTCGGGATATGTTTTCTTCTTGGCTGGTGACAATATCTGGAAATCAGAGAAACACGCAGCGTAGCACTCAGTATACTAGGCGAGTAATAGCGCTGTCACCGCAGAAAGGAGGCATTGTTTGCGGCGCTTGATCGTCGCTGTGCGAGATGTACTGACCTCAACAATCATACGAGACAACTCAATGCTCACAGTTGGCGAAGAATCAGTTCATCACTCGAGACTAAACAATAATTTAGATACATTTGTCACAAACGTTCAGATAGCATGTTGGTTAAATGTTCCGACAGAATAATGATTGATGATGTATTACTAAGAATTGCAAAAGAAGAAGCATATGAATTTATGATATATTAACTTAAATGATATTGTAACTAATGCTGCATTGAGAAGGGTGTAAAATTCATGAATGTTCAGAACATGCACGCAGTTATAGTTTGTATCCACACTACTGTATTTATTTCTAGAATTTCTCATACATTATATGCAACATACCCATTATTACTGGTATGTAATTCTGCTTGCCTAACCGATTATTGGCTTAGTCTCTAATAAACTTCTCAGTTGAACGCACGTCTTCTCTGCCTATTATTTTCTGCCTGCGTTTACGGGTAGCATCCTCAAACCCTCCCAACAGGAACAAAGATTGGGGGGGGGGCTTTATTATCCGCACACGTACTCTGGGGGCCTGCTCTTGAATTGCTTCTCCTCCTTCCATTTCATCGTCATCTTCCTCCTCTTCCTTATCATTTGAGAGAATGTGAAACCTGTTGCTGCTACTTGAGGCCTCCTTGTTGCCTATATTCGGAGCATTGGTGGTGATACCGGATTGCCGCTTTGCGTGTAATGGGGTTTTTCTTTTTATTTCCCCAGGCTCGGTGCTTGAGGAGCTATCGTCGCTTTCGCTCATATGGATGACTCTCTTGGCTTTGGGCTTGGTTTGTGAGACCTTAGCCTGTTTTGGCGTTGATGCACCTCTTGCATGATTGGTCTGCACTGTCTTTGGCTTTGGGCTATACTGCCACGATGGTGATGTAGGTATTGGTGCGTTGGTTGTGGATGGCGAGTCCATTATGCCTATTAAGGCCACCTCCGCCTACAAGTCTGTGATGATTTTAAAATAATCTCTATGTCCGAAAGTATGCAACACTTTTTAGGAAAATTGCTCCCCAAAAGGGTGCAACAGTTTATGGATCTTATTTGATTGGCAGAGATAAATAACTGTGAAATCTGCTAATAGTCGGCAGATAATACAGTTGGTTGTTTTGATGTTCTTCACTTTGTTTTCGTTTGTTATTCCGATCACCGTTATACATATAGTATTAATGCACTTGTAACCATCCACAACACGTCCGATACGTTTTGAAAAAAAAAAAAAAAAATAAATAAATAACATATGGATATGCATTATCCCATATAAAATGAAAAAATTAAATTTGAACCAAAAAATAACATATGGATATGGATTTTACCATATAGATGAAAAAAAATAAATTTGAACCAGACATAACATATGGATATGCATTATCCCATAAAAAAATGAAAAAAATTAAATTTGAACCAAAAATAACATATGGATATGGATTTTCCCATATAAAATGAAAAAATTAAATTTGAACCAAACATAACATATGGATATGAATTTTCCCATATAAAATGAAAAAATTTAAGTTCAAACAAAAATAACAAATGGATATGTTTTATCCATGTGTAAAATGAAAAAATTTAATTTGAACCAAAAATAACATATGGATATGGACTTTTCCATATACAATGAAGAAATTAAATTTGAACCAAAAATAACATAATGGATATGGATTTTTCCATATAAAATGCAGAAATTAAATTTGAGGCAAAAATAACATATGGATATGCATTTTCCCATATAAAATGAATAAATTAAATTTGAACCAAAAATAACATAATGGATACGCATTATCCCATAGAAAATGAAAAAATTTAAGTTGAACCAAAAATAATTGATTGTCCCATATAAAATGAAAAAATTAGATTTGAACCAAAAATAACAAACGGATATCCATTGTCCCATATAAAATGAAAAAATTTAAAGTCAACCAAAAATAACAAATGGATATGGATTATCCATGTGTAAAATGAAAAATTTAATTTGAACCAAAAATAACTTGGAGTTATGCCGTTTTTTTGTTCCATATAAAAATGAAAACTTTTTATTTGAACAAAATACTATGGAAATGGATTTCCCAGATAAACTGAAAAAATTAATTTTAACACCAAATATAACATAAATGGATTACAGATGCTTATCCCCTATAAAATAAAAAATTAAATTTGAACCAAAAAAAAAACGGGTCATGCTTATTCCCATATAAAAATGAAACAATTAAAAAAATTTAACAAAACTAACATATGGAAATGATTTTCCCATATAAAATGAAAACATTAAATTTTAACCAATAAACATTTGATATGCATATCCCATTTTAATGGGATGAAAAAATTAAATTTGACAAAATAACAAATGGAATGGATTTTTCCCATATACATTTTTTTTTTTTTTTCTTATTTATTTTTATTTTGCGATCTTGTCCAACCGGGGACAATGGAAGCAAATTTTTCTGAACAATTCTACAATGGCGTGAAGAAAATCCGAAATCAGTACAGGTGCTGCATCAAGCCATAAGGGTGTTTAGGAACGAGTATTTTTTAACATATTATTGTATAAATTTCCCAATCTGAAACAGACATACAGCGGTTTTAAACGGGATTAATCGGTCCAGACTGGGTCCCATCATTGTGACGGCCCGTCTAAGCGTTTCTTTGGGGCAGCCGGGGTCACTCTCAACCAGTCCACCTCGTGGTCTAAATGGCAGATCCCAGGATGGCAAAAACAAAAGAAAAAACCAAAATCTGTTGAGGGACTCATGGTTATGTTTTGGCTGTTGTCGAGCAGGTTTGGGAGGGCCAGCTGGGTTGGGGTGTGATCGCTAACCATGCCTTGGCGACAGGTGTCCCCTTGCCACCGTTTATTTTTTTTTATTTTCAGACCTGGTGTGATGGAAACAGTGCTGAAGATCCTGTTGTAAGGACCGGAGTTGTTGGGGCGCACCATAAGCAGGGCGCCACCAGTAATTCTGGCGGAGCAGCTTGCTTGGGGGAAAGTCTCCTGCCGATTTTTCCCACTTTTGGAGTGGCTGCAGTACCCCAAGCTGTATTCCCGTAGGTCCGAGTGGTGGTTTTTTGATCAGGGGCTTGTACGTAGGGCTTGTTCCTTCGTGCTGAGCATCTGATCGGGAGCCCAGCAGCCAGTAACATTTTTTGCCCCGGTGAGGGGTTTGAGCATGAGTCCTTTGGTCTGGAGGTGAAGCTTTCCAGTTAAGGCCGTCTGTCTAAGATAGGAGTACCCAAGGTATTTTTCAACCACCTGTTCCGCGGTTGGGACGAACCCGGCAATGGAGGCCTGACAGGGGGTCCCATATAAAAATGAAAAAATTAAAATTTGAACCAAAAATCACATATTGGAATATGGGATTTCCGTCCCCATATAGAAATGAAAGGCTGCGCTAAATTTGAACCAAAAATAACAGTGAATTTTGCATTATCCCATATAAAATAGTAAACAATTTAATTTTTTAAACCAAAATAACATTTGGATATGGATTTTTCTATATAAAATTAAAAAATAGTTTGCAACAATAAGATAATATTTGGATTATGCCATTTTTTCCATATAAAAATGGAAATTTAAATTTGAACCAAAAAAAGGTAACATATGGATTATGGATGTTACCATATAAATGAAAAAAAGTTAAAAAATGAAAATAAAATGAAAAAAATCAAATTATAACCAAAATAACATATGGAATATGGCATTATCACATATAAAAAACTGTACATTTGCACCAAAAAAAACATATGATAAGGTGTTTACATTAGAATGTGAAAAAATATAAATTTGAACCAGACATAACCTGTGGATATGCCTTACCCCTATCAATGAAAAATTAAATTTGAAGCAAAAATTAACATATTGGATATGATTTTCCGCATATAAAATAAAGAAAATTAAATTTGAACCAAAATAACATAATGGATATGCTTATTCCCATTAAAATGAAAAAATTTAAGTTTGAACCAAAAAGTAGTGGATTTTCCCATATAAAAGAAAAAAATTAGATTTTTGAACCAGAAAAAATAACAACGGAATTATCCATTGTCCCATGTAATTTTTGTTTTTCGTGGCAGTTATGTATGATTTGCGGATCTAAGTGTCCACAGGGGACAATGGGCAAATTTAATGGAAATTCTCATGGCCGTGGAGAAACAATAAAGATCAGGTACGTGGCCCCTGCATCAGCCATCAGTTAAGGAACGAAGTATTTAACAATTTATTGTGAATTTCAAATCTAAACAGACATACAGCGGGTTAAACGGGATTGTTCGTCAGCTGGTCATCATGTGAACGCGTGGCCAGCTTCTTTGGCGCCCGGGGTCATCTCACCAGTTCCACCTGGGCCGTTCCCTAAATGGCAAGATCCCAAGGGATTGGCATCTTGTTGAGACGTGACCTGGTATGGTTTGGGGGGTTGGCTGTTGTGGTCGAAGCAGGTTGAGGCCAGCTGGTTGGGGTGTTGTAATTCCCTTAGCCTTGCGCAGTGTACCTTTTCACCGGGTTTTTTCTTATTTCAGACCTGACGGTGGAACGGTCAAGATCCCTAGTGTAAGGACGCTGCATGTACCCCAGAAGCTTGTATTCCGTAGGTCCCAGACACGGGTTTGATCAAGGGCCGTTGTACAGTAAGGGCTTTGTTCTTACGTGCGGAGACTCTGATCGGGAAGCCCAAGCAGCCCCATACAATTTTTGGCCACCTTTGAGGTTTGAGCGCTGAGTCCTTTTTGTCTTGAGGTGAGCCTTTCCCAGTTAAGGCGTTCCCCCTGTCCCTAAGATAGCACCCCGGTATTTTTACCCTGTCCGCGGTTGGGACGGACCCCGGCATGGGATGCTGAACAGGGGTCCCTATATGAAAATGAAAAATTTAATTTTGAACCAAAAATAACATATGGATTGTATGGATTTCCCATATAGCAATGAAAAAAATAGAAATTTGAACCTAAAATAAATATGGTATTTTGCATATATCCCAGTATAAAATTTAAAAAAATTTAAAATTGTTGCCAAAAATAACATATGCATATGGAATTTTCCCGATAGATAAATGAAAAAAATTAAGTTTAACACAATAAGATACCATGTGGATTGCATTACCGCATATAAAATTGAAAAAATTAAATTTGAAGCAAAATAACATATTGGAATTATGAATTTTGCCCATAATTAAAATAAAGAAATTAAAATTTGAAAACCAAAAATACATAATTGGGAATGCATTATCCCATGTAAATGAAAAAAATTTTAAGTTGAACCAAAATAGATGGATTTTTCCCATATAAAATGAAAAAATAAATTTGAACCAACAGCTAACATATTGGGGATATGGATTATCCCATAATAAATTGAAAAATTAAAACTTTGAACCAAAAAATAACATTTGGAATAAGCATTTTTCCCATAATAAATATGGAAAAATTACATTTTGAAAACCCACAAAATATACATATGGATCTTGGGGATTTTTTTCCCATATAAAATCAAAAATTAAATTTGAACCAAAAAGAACAATCTGGATTTAATGGATTTTGGTTATTGTTTCCATAGACAATGATAAAATTGTCGAAAATATCAGCACCAAAATACCATTTGATATGGATTATCCTTCTATAATGAAATGAAAAATGAAATGAATGTTTAGTTTTATTTTGCGATCTATCCTGAAGGGGACAATAAGCCAAATGGTGAGGAAATGGTACAAATAACAATGTCAGTGGGTCCGCAAAGTTAGGTTGTTTGGGCAGGGAGTTTTTAATGAATATACATTGTCAAGAATAACAATTTAAATATTTTTAGCAGTTCCATTAGATTAGAAAAGTATTTTTCAGGGAATAATGAAACTTAGTACAGCTTGCATCGGGCCCCGTTCCAATCGTCGATTTCACCAATTCCGGCTCGTGGTCCTAAAGGAATAGGGGGTCCCAGAGGATTGCATCTTAAAAAGAACGCCTGGACTGCGGGCCTGTTGTCCAGCAGAAATTGGAGGGCCAGTGGAAAGCTCTCGTGAATTTTCTAAATCTGTCCTGGAAGTAAGTTAATCGGTGCCGTTATCTTCGAATTTTTTTCGCTCTTGATGGGATGGGTTGTTGAGGTTCCTCTTATAAATGGATGGAGTTTTTGCGCAAAAAAGGGGGGCGCTTTTTCGACAATGTTTGCCGGAAGAAAGCTTGCTTTGGAAGCGTTTTTTGAGGATTTGCAACATTTTGAGTCGGACAGCCGTGCCCCAGAAAAGCTGATCCCAATAGGTCCCAATGAACAGGGGGGTTTGTGTTTTTTAGTATGGCCTTTGGTGTGATAGGAGAAACGTGTTGGATTTGTGCCTGAGCTGGGATCTCTCGGTGGTGCCGAGTAGGGGCCACTGTGCCATCTTGGACAGCCTTCAGATTTTAGATGCTTTCCTTTTGGTTTTCAGATGGGCTTTTTTCCAGTTCCAAAAACGCCGGTCCCTAGGAAATGAGGCCCAGGTATTTGAGCACCAATTTTCCAATACACTTCGAGACTCACGTGCAATGAATATATGACTGATATTCCGATCTGAGGCAACCATGGTTCCCGAGAAAGGTTTGAATTGTTTTTGTGTCCGAATTGAGACTCGGGAATGGCTACCGATGTTCCTGAAGCAGAGGCGAGGAAACGCAGTACGTCTGCATAATTGTGGCCGATAGTAGCTGATCGTCCTTGTATCACTGGCATAAGTCTGGGCGGTGTGTACAGAGTGTTCCAAGATAGGACCCAGCACACTGGCCTAGCTGTGGAACGCCCGCAATGACGCGCCTGAAGTTGGGGAAACATGGAGCTTTCATTTTGAGTGACGTAGACCGCTGTCCTTCGAGGTGAACGGACTTCCATAACCATGACGTGGGAGGGCCAAAGTTAGCATCATCTTCAGCGTGTGCAGAGGCCCGTCGGTGGCCATACACGGTCCGAAAATGCCTCTTAAATGTCTAAGTGAAGTGCGCCGGAATTGGTGAGAGTTTTTGAAATATCTTTCAAAGGGTGAGCCCAAGAACCTTCCCCATGCAATCGGTGCATTGTTTCCTGGGGTGCCCGTGTGGATGTCGTCGAAAGCCAAATTGGTGTTCAGGGACCATGTTTTTAACCTCGTTCCAGTAGTGGCAACACTCTGGCCAAAGTATTCTTTCGAAATACCTTGGAGGAGTATTGTTCCCAGCACTGATTGGACGGTAGGAGGCGGATCATGCTCCCGGTTTTTCCTGGTTTCGGAATCTTATCATCTCTGCGCACTTTCCAATTGGGTGAGGAAAAGTGCAGAGATCAAAGATTCCTGTTGATAATTGGCGAGGCCGCTGGGATCACTGACGATGGCACGCACTTGAATGGTGATTGCCGTCGACTTGCCATCGTACCTGGTCTTTTAATTTGCTTTAAGGCGGGTCAATTTCGACCTGACTTCCTCCTGGAGTGACACGAACAATTTGGGAGAGCCATTTGGTATGGGGCCTCAAGGAAAGACGAATTGGGCCGACACATCTGTCCGGCGCTGCAACGTGCTGAAAGGGATAATGTTGTTGTTCCCCAGATGGGTTGCAAACATCTTTCGGGCCGTCCTCCTTCGCCTGGATTTTAAACCACATGCCTTAGATCCTCGTATGGGGAACTGTTTTTCTTCACAATTTGGGGGCTTTTTTTGATGGACTTGCAGGCCTTTGCCAAGAGATTGTGTTCTGGGTCCGATTTTGGCTCGAGATTCCTCAGAATTCCGCAGTGTTCCTTCATTTGCGATTTGTACGAAAATACAACAGGTTTTCAGATGCTTTTTGGGGGCCACGATTGAAGAGCCGGGTTCGGCTGTGGTGCCGAAACACGACCGTCGCAGGGCCGTCCCTTCTTCTCGCCCAGGGCTTATGTGCATTTCGTTCGCAGAAGCAAACTTTCCCCCTTTTGTCGTGTATGGGGGTTTTGACCTCGTTCCAACTTGCGGCGTGCCTGCCGGTCGGCGGCCTCGCAGATGTCACGTGAATGCTTTCTTGTAACCTCAGCTTCCGTCAAATGTCTACTCCTAGTGTTGATCCTCCGCCAGCCCGAAAACCGTTGTCCGAAAACTGCTTAGGCTTTGCAGAACAACTGTGTGTCGACTGCATGTCCTTGGGGGAACATTAGCAAGGAAGTGATGTTTAATTTTCCGCCGATTGCGGTTTGCAAAATTCTAAATGGATATGCTTGTCCGCCTGGGTGAAACAGAGGGTAGTTGGGCAGTGTATTGTCGCCTGGTCACTGTGATTAAGATTACCAGAATCCTCCTCTGTCATTTTGCCACTAGGGTGGATTGGGCACGTGTAAGGGTCATAACCGTTTGTGATGTGGGAAGAATGATTGGTTGGAAGGGTGAGGTTTTTCTGATACTAGCAATGATGTCCGACAATTGTTTCTCTTGAGGTAACAGGTCGACCTTCTGGCCCTGGCTTTTTGCATAGTCCCCGTTTTGCATTCCCAGCATGATTAACTTTACTACTTGCCCTACTTGCATAATGAGCCATAATTGTTTTGCATCATTAGGTCATCTGTTTTTTTTCTTTATCTGGAGCTTGGAGTGAGTTTTTTTTAATTATTTTGCTCCGAGATGGAGAACTTCGGTGCAGTTTCTGCTGAGATGGTACAGGGTTTGGTAGTCGGGTGCGGGTATGCTAGCCCTGTGGCGGATTTTTTTGTTTACTCCGAGCATATGTCCATTCCAGGTTGAGAGAACTGATGGGAAGGAGTTGGCCGCACGTGGTGCTTCCTGGGCGCCAGAGGTGTTTTTGGTTGCGTGTGGTTGGCGTGCACTTCCTTGGACCCGTTGTTTTTTTTTTGGGCTTCTTCTTATACCAACTCGGCCAATCCTCTGTTGGCGAGGCGTGTGACTACCTCCGCCGTTCACGCATTTTGGGGACTAGAGCCTCGTCCCCCCCCCTTAGGGCACTTGCCTTGGCTCGTGTTTGTGCTTGGTGCACTTAACGCAAATCTAATTCTGTTTTCTGCCACAGCAAAGAATTGGTTGAGGTGTGTTTGAACTCCAGTGGAAACACTTGAAGCATTGTTTGGGACGGTGGCGTGGGTTCAAAAGCATTAACAAAAAAGGCGTTTTTCAACCAATTGACTATGTCCCTTATTGTTCGTCGCGTGCTGCAAGGTCGATGAAAAACATGGCATTTTGGGTTTTTTTGTTTGTGCGATGTTTAGGCGTTAACGTCAGGTGAAATATTGGTGTAATTTTGGGAGTCCTTTCTTTTCGGGGTCACTATTGGAGCAGCGGTGGGTGGCAATTGTGCGAACGTTTTTGCTGGATGTCCGTCAGCTTGGGATGAGGAGAGCCAAACCGTGTTTTGGGTTAACATCCGGCCCTCGACATTAGTCACAGCGGCTTGGGTAGTGGGCAGCCGGAACGCTTTTACCGGTCGGGACTTTCTCCAGCTCCAAAGAGCTTCGTTTGGATATCCACAGGTCAATTGGGAGTTGTTGGACATCGAAGCTTCGGACGATGAGCGGCCCCCCTTGATAGACTGACTTTATATCCCCTTTTTTCTTAAGTTCGGAGACAAAAGAAGCCATTTCTTTTTTAAGTCAGACCTTTGCGGGTGACGTAGCTGCCGTGGTAAAGGGGCTGGCAGAAGCCACTGCCACTGGGTCCAACGTCCTCATCCATTTACGCTGAACGGCCGATTCCCTGTGTGCCTGCAGTAGTACAAGCCTAAGAAGCACTCAGCGATTTTTCGGTGGGTGCCTAGGAGCGGTATGCTACTAAACAATATCAATGATCGGATTGGCAGAAAAGTAGGCAACGATTTTTTTTTTCGATTTTGAAACAAATGTGATTGGCTTGGCAATCACACCACACGAACGGGGCTTGCCAGGAGCCGTAACCGAGTTAGGAGCACTGAAAGTACCGTTTCATTTTAGTCTTTTTTTTGGTTTTGCTATCATTCGCGATGGAAAAATTTTTACCAATAATGAGGCTGTGTAAAGTGTGAACGTTCTTTCGGTCGACTTTGAAGACACTAATTGCGAGATTCATCGTCGATGTAGAACGTCCGTAACACTTCGACATTTCCCACACGAGACGATTTTCCCATAATGACTGAAAGAAAAATAAATTTGAACCAAAAATTCCATCTGGAATATTGCATATCCCATATAGAATGAAAAAAAAAAATAATTTTTGAACCAAAAAATATTATGGGATATGATTATCCCATTATAAAATAAACAATTAAATTATAAGTGCAACAATACTGGGAAGATGGAATTTTTAAACCATATAGAAATGAATAAAATCAATTTTTTGTTTTAAACCAAAAATAACATACTGGATATGTCTATTAGCCCCTAATAAATTAAAAAAATTAATTTGAAGCAAAACATAACATATGGATAGTGGATTTTCCATGTGGTAAAAATGAAAAAGAATTAAATTTTGATCCAAAAATTACATCTTGATATCGATTTTTATCCATATTATAATATGAAAAAAAATATTGAGGTTGAACCAAAATCCATATAACAAATGAAAAATTATTTGACCAAAATAACATATGGATGTGGATTTTTCCATATACCATGCAAAAAATTAAATATGAACCAAAAATAACAATTTGGATATGGATTTATCCCGATATAAAATGAAAAAATTTATTTTTAACCAAAATAACATAGGAAATAATGGGATTTTTGTTCCAATATAAAAAGAGGAGAAATTTAAAGTTGAACCAAAAATACATATGGATAAATGGATTTTTTAAGTTTTAAACCAAAATAACATATGGATATGAGATTTTTTCCCATATTTGTTTTTTTTTGTTTCATTATTTTGGTTAGTTTTTATTTGCGATCTATCCTAAGGTACAATGAAGCAATGTGGGATGAAAATGTACAAATGTACATGAAACATTAAATTGTGAACCAAAAATAACATAAATGGATTTATGCATTTTTCACATAAAATGAAAAAAATAATAATTGACCAAAATAAACATAATGGTATGCATGATCCCATATAAAAGGTGAAAAAGTTAAGATTTAAAACCAAAAATAACCATAATGGTGTGATGCATTATCCCAATAAAGAATAAATTTAATTTGAACCAAAAATAGCATAAATGATATTGCGGTTATCCCATATGAAATGCAAAGTGTTGAAATTTTAACCAAAAATAACCATAATGGATAATTGGAATATTTTCATATGAAATGAGCAAGATTATTTTTCTGCTGCGATGCGGTGACACTGCTCGAGGTGCCGTGATGGTTAGCGGGGAGAATCCAAACTGTGTGCTCTGGGATTAGAAGGCCTTTCGTCGATATACGCCAAACACTTTGGACAAAAAAGTAATTCTTTCCGAATCCCATTAGAGAGTATTTTGCCAGTAAACTGTATTGAAACGTTTAGGAGGTGGAAGTTCCATGCTCCCCGGTTTTTTTCCTCCAGGTTTCGGAATCATTAATAATTTCTGCGCATGTTCCCATTGGGTGGGAAAGTGGCAGAGATCAGAAGATCCTGTTTTGAAAATGTTTGGCTAAAGCCAGCCTGATTTCCCTGTCACTGGACCGTTAAGCACTTTTAATCCCTATAAATGAAAAAAAAAAATTTGACCAAAAAATAACTCATGGGATATGCTTTTTTTAAATATAAAAATTTTTTTTGTTTATGTCTTTCCCGATTTATTTTATTTGCGAGTGTCTGTCCACAGGGGACAATGAATACAGACATTTGATGGAAATTCTACATGCGTGAGAATTATGAATTCCCAGTCCGTGGCCTGCATCCAGCCATGAAGTTTTAGGAACAGTAGTATTTAACATATTATTTTTGGTGGTGATTTCCAATCTGGACACAAGACCTAACAGCCGGGTTAAAACGGGATTTGGGTGCCGGTCAGCTTGGTTCATCATTGGTGACGCGTTCCAGCTTCTTTGTGGCCGCCGGGGTCATGTCCACCAGTCCCACCTCGCGGTCGAAATGGCAGATCCAAGGGGATAAGCAATCGCTGTTGAGGCGCCTGGTATGTTGGCTGTTTGTCGTAGCAGGTTTGAGGGTCGACTGGTTGGTGTTGGTCACCTCTCCAGCCTTGCGCAGAGTGGTCAATGTCACTTTTTTTTTTTTTTTATTTGCATCCCATATAAAATGGAAAAATTTAAGTTGAACCAAAAATACAAATTGGATAGTGGATTTTTTCCATATAAAATGAGAAATTAAAAAGTTGAGACCAAAAAATACACATGTTGATATTGATTTAAGTTTTTTTAAACCCAAAATGATAACATATGATTATGGAATGTTTCCCATACAAACGAGAAAAAATTTTAAATTTGAATACCAAAAATACATATTGGATATGGATTTTCCAGTGTAAAATGCCCAAGAAATTAAATTGAGCCAAATAACATATGGATATGGATTTTCCCCATATAAAAAATTAAAAAAAAGTTAAATTTTGAACCAAAAATACATAATGGATATGCCATTTTTCCCATATAAAATGAAAAAAATTAAGTTGGAGCCAAAAATGAAACAAATTATATATGGGACTTTCCCTTATGAAAATTGAAAAATTTTAAATTTTTGAAACAAAATAACAATATGGAATATGCATTACCCATATAGATGAAAAAAATTAATTTGAACCAAAAAATAACATAATGGTATGGAGTTTTTTCTCATGATAAAATGAAAAATTAAATTTTGAACCAAAAAATAACATATGGATATGCCTTAACCCAGTATAAACTTGAAAAAAATTAAAGTTTGAACCAAAAATACATATGGATAGATGGATTTTTTCCCATATATAATGAGAAGATTAAATTTGAAACCAAAAATAACATATGAATAATGGATTTTTCACATATAAAATGCCAGAAAATCGTGAAATTTGAACCAACATAAACCTTGGATAATGGATTTATCCCATATAAAATGAGAAAAATTAAATATAATCAAAAAATAACATTTGGATATGGATTATCCCATATATAATGAAAAAAATAAATTTGAACCAAAAATAACATAATGGATATGCATTATTCCATATAAAATGAAAAAATTTAATTTGAACCAAAAATAACATAATGAATATGCATTATTCCATATAAAAAGAACAAATTAAATTTGAACCAAAAATAACATATGGATATGGATTTTCCCATATTAAATGAAAAAAATTTAATTTGAACCAAAAATAACATATGGATATGCTGTTAGGTAGAATGATGTCTGCATAGTGAAATTGTAAATAAGAACACGTTTTATTCAGAGCAAGCGGAAAAAGGAAGTGAGGAAAAAATCGTAGTAGTTAGAGTTGGAACAAAGCTAGAGATGGATAATCATAAAGCTATAAATCGATAAAATGTAATTTGCATATTAAACTATTTCCACAAATGTATTGTGGAAAAATGCTATTTTCCATAATTTCAACACTTCTTCTCAAATTACATTTTAATACAAAAATACAAAGATTCAGTTATTCAATCATTCCAAGATGCCTTACAAACTTTACATGTTTTTCTTTCTGTAAATTTTTAGTAAGTATATCAGCTACATTATCATCTGTTTGAACATAGTTAATTGATATTATTTTCATTGCTACAATTTCTCTAATGTGATGGTCTTAATATCAATATGTTTAGTTCGCTTATGGTGCACTGGATTCGTTGCTATATGTTGTGCGCTCAAATTGTCACATTTGAGGCAATTGGTTGTGATGAAGAATGACAGCGAATTTCTTCTAAAAGCCTGCGTAGTAGGTTGTTCCT
>JANFPS010000242.1:0-20000 GCA_024703675.1 Drosophila nebulosa
AAAAGAAAATAACTAAAAAAAAAAATCTAAAAAAATAAAAATAATCAAAAAAAAAAACTCTAAATACAAAAAAAAAACTTTCTAACTAAATAAAAATAAAAATAAATAAACCCACTATAGAATTTAAAAATTAAAAAAAAACTAAAATAAAAAAACTAACAAGAAAATCTTTAAAAAAATATTTAATAAAACTAAAAATAAATACTAAATCAAAATAAAAAAAAATTAAAAAAATAACCAAAAAGAAAAAAAAAATAAAAACTAAATAAACTAACTAAAAAAAAAACTTTAAAAAAATAAAAAAAAAAATAAATTAAAACCCAAAATAAAAAAAACTAAATAAAAAACTAAACAAACTAAAATAAAAACCTTTTTACTTTAAATAAA
This sequence comes from Drosophila nebulosa, assembly GCA_024703675.1. Lineage (NCBI taxonomy): Eukaryota > Metazoa > Arthropoda > Insecta > Diptera > Drosophilidae > Drosophila > Drosophila nebulosa. The sequence continues at coordinate 388 of JANFPS010000242.1, forward strand.
AAATAAAAAACTAAAAAAACTATAAACTAAAATCAAAAATTAAAAAATATAAAACAAAATAAACTAACTAAAAAAAAACTACTAAACCCAAAAAAAAAACCACTTTTAAAAATTTGGGCTATTAAACTAAAACTAACTAAAAAAAATAAACCCAAATAAAATATTCTAAAACTAAATAAACTAAACTCCCAAAAAAAAAAAAAAATAAAAAACTAAAAAAAACTAAATTTAAAAATAAAACAAATAAAAAACTAAATAAAAACTAAATAAACTAAAAAATAAAAAATAAAAAACTAAATATAAAAATAAAGAAAAATTAAAAAAAAACTAAAAAAAAAAACTAAAACTAAAATAACAACCCAACTAAAAAACTTAAAAAAACCTATTTAATAAATAATTTAAAATATAATAAAAAATAATAAAAAAATAAAAAAAACTATTTAAAAATTAAAAACTATAAAAAACTAAATAAAAAAATAATTTTAAAAAAAAAAACTAATACTAAAAAATAAATAAAAATTAAAATAAATTAATTTAAAAAACTAAAACCAAAAAGATCTAAAAAAACTAAAAAACCCAAATCCCAAAAAAACTAAAAAATAAAAAAATAAAGCTAACAAAACTAAAATAAAAAAAAAAAATAACCACTAAAATACAAATTTAAAAAAACTTAAATAAATTAAAATAAAAAAAAAAAAAACTAAATTTCTAAAATAAAAAAAATAAAAAAATTCTAAAAAAATACTAATTAACCCAAAAAATAAAAACTAACTCTAACCTAATAATAAATAAATAAAAAATAACTAAAAATAAATTAAAATAATCCTTTAAAATAACTAAAATAACTTAAAAAATAACTTTAAAAAAAAAAAACTCTACTAAAATTAAATAAAAAACTAAACTAATAAAACCCAAATAAAAAAAACTAAAAAAATAAAAAAAACAAAAAAAAAAAAAAACTTAAAACTAAACTAACTAAAAAAAAATACCTAAAATAAAAATCAAACTAACTAAAAAATTTTCTAATAAAATACTAAATATAATCCCAAAAACCCAAAAAAAACTATAAAAAAAAAAACTAAAATAAATAAAAATTAAAATAAAATTTTCTAAATAAAAAAAACACTAAAAAACTAAAAAAAATAAACTAAAAACCCAAAACTAAAAATCTAAAAAAAAAAAAAGATAAAAATTTTAAAAACTAAAATCTAAACCCCTTTAAAAAAAACTAAAAATCTAATAAAAAAAAAAAAAAAATTAAAAAAAAAATAAACTAAAAAAAAATAAACTAAAATTTAAATCTAAAAAACAAAAAAAAAACTTAATAAAAAAAAACAAATACCACTAAAATAAAAAAAACTAAACTAAATTTTAAAAAAAATATTTAAAAAAAAAAATTTTAATATCAATAAAAAATAAAAAACTAACCCCTTTAAAAAAACTACTAAATTAAAAAAAAAACTAAAAAAAACTAAACTATCTAAAAAAAATAAAATATAAAATATACTAAATAAATTTTTAAAAAAAAAAAAACTAAAAAAATAAACAAAAAAAATAAAAAAATAAATAAAAAACTAAAAAAAATTATAATATTCTTAAATATCCCACTAAATAAACTAAAAAAATAAAAAAATATACTATAAAAAACCTTTAAAAAGCTTCTAAATTTTTTTAACTAACTTAAAAAAAATAACTTAATATTCTAACTAAATAAAAATACTAACTAAAAAAAAATTTTAAATAATACTAAAAAAAAAACTTAAAAAACTTTTTAAATCTTAAATATATAAAAACAAATAAAAAAACCCATAAATTAAAATAAAAAATAAAAACCCTTAAAAACCCCTAATAAAAAAACTAAAAAAAAAAAAAATAAATTTAAAAAAAACTAAAACTAAATTTAAAAAAAAAAAACTAACTAAAATAAAATAAAAAATAATAATCAAATATTCCCAAAATAAAAACCCCAAAAAATACTAAATAATAAATAAAAAAAAACTAAAAAAAAAAAAAAAAACCTAAAAAAAAAACTTTTAAAACTAATAAAAAAATAAACTAAAACAACTATAACTAAAAATATAAAAAAACTTAAAAATATCTAAAATTTTAAAATAAAACCCAAAAAAAATTTTAAAAAATAAAAATAAATAAATTTACAAATAACTAACTAAACTATAACTACTAAATAATAAAAACTAACTAAATAAAAATTTCTAATCTATACTAAAAAAAAAAAAAAACTATAAATAAAATAAAAATACTAAAATAAAAACACTATACTAACCTACTAAAAAAATAACTAATATAAAAATAAATAACTAACAAATAAATTCTACTAAAAATAAACCTATAAATAAATAAAATAGCTACTATTCTAAAATCTAAAAACTAATAAAAAAAAAACCCTAACTCTACCTAAATAATAAAAAAAACTACTATACTATAACTAATAGCTACATCTAAATCTACGACTAATAACTAAGTCTACTAAAATAAAAAAAAAAACTAAAACAAAAAAAATAATAAATACTATCTAATTACATAAATCTAAAATAACTAAACTAAAAATATAAAAAACATACTAGAGAAAAAAAACTAAACTAACAGATACTACTTAACTACCTACTAACTAAAGAATATAACTATAACTTACTAACTAGTAAATAAACTTAAAACTAAAACTAAAAAAAACTAAAAAAAATAATAAAAAAAAAACTATAAAAACTAAAAACTAATAAAATTAAACTATATAACTATACTGAACTAGAATAAGGAACTATAGACTACTATACTAACTAAAAGTACTAACTAATATAAAAAAAACTATAAATTAACTATAACTACTATCCATAAGACTAACTAAAAATAAAAAATAAAAAAAAATAACTAAAATAAACTATAAGACTATTACTAACTAAGAATAATAATACTGAATATAAATACTCTAGACTAAAAAAAACTAAAACTAAATAAATAACTAAACGAAAAACCAAAAAAAAATAAATAAATAACTATAAACTACTAAGAAAAACAAAAAAATCTACTAATCTATAAATACTAGATCTATAAAACTATAAACAGAATTACTAAAAACTAAAAATAACTACTACATATTATAACTAATAAAAAGAAAAAAAAACTACTAAAACTACTACTAACTAAAAACTAAACTAACTAAAACTTATAGAATATAATAAAAAAAATATATACTATAACTAATATAAAACATAAAAAAGATATCTAACTTCTTAACTCTATCTAAATAAAAAAACTAACAAAAAATAAAAGCCGATAGAAATAACTAAAAAGACTAAAACTATAACTAGAAAAATATAAACTACTAGCGAAATAACTTACTATTTGCATTCTAAAACTAAAGTATAATAAAGTATAAGCTATAAACTACTAAAATCAGAACTAACTATAAAACTAATAAAAATACTACTAACTAAAAAAAAAAACTATAACCTAAAAATAAAAAACTACTAATAATACTACTAAATCTATATAACTAACTAACTCTAATAAAACTATTCTAAAAATATTAAAAAAAACTAAACTAAACTAAGTGAAAATAACTAAGACTACTATACTGACTAAAAACTATATAAAAATATACAAATATAAAAAAAACCTAAACTAGAAAACAACAGAATAAACTAAAAACTAATCTCCTACTAAAAATAATACTAACTAAAAATTCTAAACTAAAAACTAATCTAACTAAAAAAAAGAAAAAAAATAAAATAATACTAACTAATAATAGCTAAAATAACTTTAAAAACTACTACATAAACTAAGTACTACTAATTCCTACTTATAACAAATACTAATAAAAATAATTCTAAAAACTAATACTACTACCTACTACTAATAAATAAAAATAAATACTAACCTACTAATCTAAAATAACTAAACTAAACTAAAAAAACTATAAAAAAAAATAAAAAATTATTTAAAAATATAAAAAAAAAAAACTAAACTAAATGACTACTAAAATAAAAAACTACTACTAATTAATCTATAAAACTAAGGTACTATAAAAAAAATACTACTAAAACTAATAAAAAAAATAAAGGAAAAAAAAAAAAAAAATATAATATGAAACTATCTATATAAAAAGATCATCTAAATAAACTACTAATAAAAAAAACTACTATAAAAATAAAATTCTAATAACTAACTAAAAAAATAAAAAAATAACTAAACTATATCTAAACTAATATCTAAAACCTAAATTCTACTAATAATAAATATAATCTAATAACTAAACTAAATAAAAACTTAGCTATAATTAAAACTAATAAAAAACTAAAACAAAACTAACTATAAATAAAAAGAATAACTTAAAAAAAAAAGAGAAATTCTATAAAAAAAAAACTATAAAACAATACTAATAAAAGAAAAACTAAATCTATATCTAATCGAAAACTAAAAAACTAAAAATAACTTACTAGATTCTATAATACTAAAAAACTCTAACTATAAATATAAAATAAAAATAAAAAGTAAAACTAAATACCTATAAAAAGGTAAAATCTAAAAAGTAAACAACTAAAATGAAAAAACTACTATATCTAAACTTAATATATATCTATTCTACAAACTACTAACACTACTAAAATCTAACTAATATAAATACTATAAAAAACCTATAAATATCTAGATAATAAAAAATCTAAGCTAAAAACTCTACTAACAAACTAAAATAAAATAAAGAAGGTAACAAAAAAACAGAGCTAAAAACCTAAAAAACTAAAACTAAATATCTAACTACTATACTAAAAAACTACTATATCTATGAAAAAAAAATATAACTAAATAAAACTAAAAAAACTGAAACTAAAAAAAATAAAAAATAAAAACTAAAAATAACTTAAAAAACTATATTCCTAATAAACTAACTAAATAAAGAATAACTAACTATAAAACTAAATCTCTAACAAAACTACTAAAACTTCTACATAAACTAAAAACTACTAAAATACTATCTAAAAATTCTAAAAACTTCTAATAAATATCTAAAAAGTAAGAAAAACAAACTTAAAAAAAACTATACTAAGAGAACTAAAAACTACTAAAAATAATACTTAAATATAAATACTAAGCTATACTAATATATAACTAACTAAAAAAAAAAACTAAAAAAACTATAAAATACTAAAATCTAAATAAATACTAATAAACTATAAAACTACTTTTCCTATAATACTCTAAAAAATCTAAAAAAGATTAAAAAATAAAAATAAAAAAATAAAAAAAATCTAACTAACCAAACTAAAAACTAAACTACTAAAAGAACTAGTAGACTAAATACTAAAACTACTTATAAACTAATAACTATATAAAAAGAAATAAAAACTAGATAAAACTAAACTAAAAAAATAAACTACTAAATAAAAACTAAAAAAAAGAAAAACCTAAAAAAATAAAAACTTATAATAAAACTTATAAAATCTAAAAAAGAGCTACTAAACATAAAGATACTAACTCTAAAAAAACCTAAAGAAATAACTAATAGACTACTATACTAATAATAAAAAAAATAACTAAAATCAATATCTACAAACTAATCTAAAATAACTATAACCTAATACTAACTAAAAAAAAAAAAAAAAAACTACTACTAAAAAACTATAAACTAATAAGAAAAATAAAAGCTACTGAAGATAAATATACTATTAACTATCTAAAAACTATAATATAAAAAAACTACTAAAAATTATCCTAAACTTACTCTAAACTAAAATAATCTAAAAATATTAAAACAATAAACTAAAAAAATAAAAACTAAAAACTGAAAAACTAAACTACTATAAATCTACTAAAACTAGCTAACTTAAGTGACATAGTGTCTATTAATCTAAAATAAACTAAAAAATAAAATTAACTACCAATAACTGACTAAACTAACTAACTAATTCCTAAACACTAATAATAAATAAAACTAAAGACTAAATAAACTAAATAAAAACTAAACTACTAAAAACAATCTAAACTAAATAATAATACTAAAAACTAAATCTAAACCCTAAAAAAAACTAATTTTTCTAACTGAAATTAACTACTAATAAACTAAAATAAAAAAAAAGAAAACTAAATATAAAAAAAAAAAAAAATAAAATACTAATAGAAGCTACTCAACCTACTAAAGAGCTCTAAACTACTAAAAAGAAACTACTAAAAAAAAGAACTAAAACTACAAAACTAAAACTAAAAAAGACATCTAAAACTTACTACTAAATAACTAGTAATAAAAAAAATAGCTGAAAGTAAATTCTAAACTAAATAATACTAACTAACTATCTAAACTAAAAAATACTAAAACTATTCAAAAATCTAATCAATGCATTCATAAATACTAAAAATAATCTACAAAAAACTAAAAATAACTAAAAAACTAAAAAAAAAAAGAACATAATAGAACTAATAATATAACTAAAAACTAAAATCTCTACTATAAAAAAAAAAAGTCTGAAAATATATAAACACTATACTAAATAACTAAAATAATCTATACATAGAACTACTTAAAATTAATACTAAACCCTATCACTAGTATAAAAAAAAAACTAAGACTAAAAACTAAAACTAATATAGAACTTACTATCTAAAACTAAATAAAACTACATACTAATCACTAATAAAGCTAAAATAAAAAAAAACCCGAAAACTATTTAAAAAACTAACTACCTATAATCTAATAACTAAAATCTACCTGAATAGTATACTAAAAAAACTAGAACTAAGAAAAATAAAAAAAAAAAAAAATATACTATAAAAAAAAAAAGAAAAAAAACTAAAAACACTAAAATTATATACTACTATAAAAAAAATAAAAACATTCTAAAACTAAATAATCTAATTACTAAATATAAATAACTACTGAATAATAATATAAGAATAAACAAAACTCTACTACTACTATACTAAACTAATACTCAGATCTAAACTAAATAAAGAACTAAATCTAAAAAAGAGAAAACTAACTAACTAAAATAAAAATAGATAAAAAAGATACTAACTAAAAAGCTATATAAAAAAAAAAATAACTAATAAAAAAAAAACTAATAAAATATATATCTAAAATATAATCTAAAAAATAAGAAACTACTAAATTAATCTAAAATAAATATCTACTAAATATAAAAACAATACTAATAACTATCTATCTCTAAAAATAAAAAAGAAAAAAAAATCTAAACTAAACTTAAATAAAACTAAACCTAAAAACCTATATAAAAGTAAAAACTTCTAAAAAAATTCTAAAAAAATACTAAAAAAAATAATAAAAAATAAAACTATAAACTACTAATAAATAAAATACTAAAAAAAATAACTTACTAAAAATAGAATAAAAAAAGACTAACTATAACTATAAAGTAATTCTGATACAAAAAATCTAACACTAAACTACTAAACTAAAGCTAAACTATAAAACTAAAAAACCTTTAAAAAAAATCTACTATAAAACTATAACTAAAAAATATAATAAACTAACCTAGAAATAAAAAATAAACTAACTAAATAAAATAAAATACTAAAAAAAATATCTACCTAACTAAAAAAAAAAATTTTTTTTTTTTTCCACCCCCCCTAAACAAAAACAAACTAAAATACTAAACTCTAAAATCTACTAATACTAAAAAAAACTAACTAAAAGAACTAAATAAACTCTAAAATACTAATCTACTATAAAAAAGATAAAAAAAATAAACTAATAAAACTTAAAAACTAAAAAAAAACTAACTACTATATAATAAAAAAAATAAAGACTAAAATACTCCTAAAAACTAATAAAAAAACTAGTAAAACAAAATATAAAATATAAAAAAAATACTAATATAAAATACTAAAAAAAAATAAAATAAAAATAATAAAACTAACTAAATAAAAAAAATATATAATCTATAAAAAATCTTTAAATCTAAAAAAATATAGCTAAACTAATAATACTAACTAAAATAAAAAAAAATCTACTAAAAAAACTACTACTACTAAAATAAACTACTAAAAAAATAACTAACTAAAAAAACTGAAATCTAAACTAAACTAAAATAATAAAAATACTAAATTAAACTAAACTAAAACCTATAGCTAAAAAACCTAACTACTATAAACTAAAAAGAACTTCTAAAATAGACTAAAACTAATCCTATAGACTAAATAATCTAACAAATAAAAAAAAATTTAATATAAAATACTATAAAAATAAAAAAAAACTAAAATAAAACTAAAAATAAATCTGAACTAAAACTATAAAAACTATACTAAATATACTAAACTAAATACTACTGAACTAAAATATACTCTAAAAATATAATACCTAACCTATATAAACTATATACTAAAATAACGAACTACTACCTATCTAACCTTAATTCTAAAACTATTAAAAATAAACTACTAAAAACTAAATAAATAATAAACTATCTATACTAAATAAAAAAAATCAAAAAAGATAAAAAAAACTCTAATTAAATACTACTAATCCCTACTACAAAACTAATAAAACTAAAAGAAAAAAAAACTATAGTAAAAGTAAAAAAAATAAACTAAAAATCTATTTCTACTAAAAATAAACTAAAACTAACTCTAAAGAAAATAAAAAAAAAAAAACCCTAAAAAAAAAAACCCCCTAAAACTATACTAAATATAAAAAATATAAAATAACAAGAGAACTAAAAAACTAAAAATTATTCTAACCTAAAAACAGCTATCTAAACCTAAATAAAACTAACTAGAAGCTAACCTACTCAAAAACTACTTAAAACTAATTATAATTGCATTCTAAAACTATAACTACTATAAAAAATATGAAAACTAACTAGCTAACTATAATATAAAAAAATCTAACTAACTAAAAAGAACAACTCAATCTAAAACTAACCTAACTAAAGTCTAAACTGATAAAAAGAACTACCTAGAACTAGAAAGACTAAGGTAAAAATACTATAGATCTAACTACTGAAATCTATCCTAAACTAACTAAAAAAAAAAACTAATCTATCTAAACAAACTAAAATAATAAATAACTAAACTAATCTAAACTAACTACTAATATAAAATCTAAAAAAAAAAAAAAAAAAAAAATCTACAAAAAATCTATAAAATACTACTAATATCCTATTAAACTATAAACATTCTGCAATAACCTAATAACTAAAAATATAAATACTTACTAAAAACTACTATAAATAGATAACTAAACTAATAAATCTAAATCTAAAATAAATACCTAAACAAAAAACCTAACATAACTAAAAAAACTACTACTAACTAAAACTAAATCTAGATGCTAACTATAAAATACTAAAAAAAATACTACTACTACTACTAAACCTATCTATAAACTTAACTCTATCTAAATTCTATATAAAAATTCTAATAATTCTAATACTAATACTACTAAATATAACCTATAACTAAAAAACTATTCTAAATAAAACTACTAAAGAACTACTAAAACTACTACTGACTAAACTACTAAACTAAACTAAATCTATAAAACTAAAAAAATATATACTAATAAAAAAAGAATTAACTAAAAACTACTAAATCTAATATAATCTAAATCTAACTAAAAGCAAACATAACAAAAAGTCTATAAATAATAAGAAATAAAAAATCTAAGCTAATCTACTAACTAAATAAAACTAAAAATAAATAAAAACCCTAAAAATATAAGTATATATAAAAAAAACTACAAAGACTACTATTTATAACTAACTAAGAAAACTAAATTAAAAAACTATAATAAGTACTAAAATTAAAAAAGATCTAAAAACTAACTACAAACGCTAAAAGATAATCTACTAAACTAATATAAAAATACTAAAAAAATACCCTAAGAAAATAAAATAAATAGTAAATAACTTAATAAACTAATAACTACTAATACTTCTAATACTAAAGCTATTACTATAAACTACGAAAAAGCCTAAGACTAATAATATAATCTAAATATTCACGACTAACATCTAACTACTATACTAGTACTATATAAGCTACTAAATATCTACATTCTTAAGAATACTAACTAAAAAATAAAAAAAACTAAAAGAAAGAAAAAATAGAAAAATATACTACTAAAATAAGAATATAAAATACTACTATAATAATCTACATACTAAGAATCTATACTATAACTACTAAAAGACTAAACTAAAATAAATCTAAATAACTAAAATAAAATAACATAGAAAAAAAACTATAATAATAACTGAACTAAAAGCTATATAATATATCTAAAAATATCTAAAACTAATCTAATAAAAACTAATACTAAAGACTAACACTAAAAAATCTAATAAAACTATCTAAATAAACTAAATCTACTAAACTAAACTAACCTAACATCAAATAAACTAATATGAAAAATAATTCTAAGCTCTATTCTCACACCAAAAACAATCAATCTAGTATAACTAAGTATAAACTATAAACTAAGCTAAAAACTAACTACTAAACTATAATAGCTACTAAAAACTAAAAAACTAAACTACAAACAAAAACTAAGAAAAACTAACTATAAACTATAAAATATAAATAGAAACCTACCTAAAAAACTACCCTAATAAATTCTACTAACTATCTAAAATCTACTATACAAACTATAAAAAATCAATCTCAAACTATAAAACTAAAAAGAACTAAAAATAAAATAAAAACTAAACTAAAATCTAATAAAAATCTAAAACCTAAAATAATATACTAATACCTACTAAATAACCTAAAAAAAAAATAACTAAATAACTAAAAAATCTAACTGAATCTAAATCTAACTACTACTAAATATTACTAACTAATAATAAAACATACTAATCTAATCTAAAAAACACTAATAAACTAAAAAAAAATAAAGAAATACTAAAACTAAAATAAAAAAAAAAAACTAAAGTAACGAATAAGCTATAATAACTATACATATAAAAACTAAATCTAAAAACTAGAAAAACTCAATAAATACTATCCTAATCTAAAACTAAAAAACTACTAAGGTACTAATAAAAAAAATACTATAAAAACTAAATAAATTCTAGAACTACTCTATAATAAAAACTAGAACTAAATAAATAACTAATCTAAAAAAATACTATAACTAATCTACTATACTAACTAAAGATGAAACTAATATAGGTAAAATAATAAAATCTAAAAAAAAACTCTATAACTAAAGAATCTAAAAATAATACTAATAATACAACTAATAACTATAGATATAAAAGCAATAACTAAAATCTAAACTATAAAAACTAACTAGTAAAAGTCTAACTAATAATAATAACCTAAGAGCTAAAACACTATAATAAAAACTACAAAAATAACTAAAGTAAAATTCTAAAAAACCTACTAATATCTACTACTAAAATACACCTAAACTAAAAAAAAAGTAAAAAATCTAAATCCTAACTAACTAAAATAAACAAATAACTAACTCTAAATATACTAAAAAATATGATACTAAAATAAAAAAAAACTAAAATCTTATAAATAAACTAAATCTAAAATATAAATAACCTATCTGAACTATAAATCTAAATAAATAAAAAATTACAAAAAAATAATCTAAAAGAAAGCTAAAAATAACTAGAAAAAAATCAAAATAAAATAATCTATCTAACTAAAACTATATTCTAAAAATACAAAAAACTAAGATATAAAAACTAAAAAACTAAAAAAAACAGTAAATAATACTACTCAAATCTAAATAAACTAACTAAAAACTACTAAAAATAAATAATATATTCAACTAAAACTACTACTAGACTAATACTAAAAAAGAAAAAACTATAAACTAAACTAAAACTAAAACTAAAAAAAAAAAGACTAACTAAAACTAAAACTCACTAAAGGCTTAACTACTAACATCTACTACTATCTAACAACATCTACTAGCTAAAAAAAAACAACATATTCTAGAAACTATAACATCCTAGACTAAGATTCTCTAAATAATCCTAAAAAGTAAACTAAAAAACTAGCTAAACTATAAAAAAAAAAATAAACTATACTATCATTAATACAAAAACTAACTAAAATATATAAAATCTATAAAAAAAAAAAAAAATCTAAACTACTAAATCTAAAAAAAAAATAACTAAACTACTATAACCTTACTAAAAACTAAAATAAACTAAATATCTAACTAAAAACTAAAAAAAACCTAAACTATATAATAAAAACACCTACTTAAAAATAGAAACATCTAACTAACCTTAAACTAACTAAACTAAAAAAACTAAATCTAACTAAAAAAAAGCTATAGACAACTCAAAAAAATAAAAAAATAGAAAAAAAAAAAACTAATAAATCTATAACTATCTAAAAAAAAAAAATATATATAAACTAAATCTAAAAAAAAATCTACTGCTAAAAACTATACTATAATAAATAAAAAAAAAAAAACTAACTATAAAACCTACTACTAACTATAAACTATATAAACTATCTACTAAAAAAGAACTAACTCAAAAAAATAAAAACTACTAAAAAACATATAACTAAAAAAGCTACTATCTAACATATAATAAATACCTACTAAAACTAATATATATATCTAACTAATAAAATAAAAAAAATAACCTACTAAAAAACAATAAAACTAGAAAAAATAAAATACTAACTAACTACTCAAATCTAAACTATATAAACTAAAAGAAAATACGATAAATCTAAAAAAGAACTAATTCTAAACTAAAACAAAACTAGTAAAGAACTAAACTAACTGACTATCTAAACTACTCATAACAAACTAAACTAATACTAACTGATAAACGAACTATCTATAAAAAAAAAAAACAACTAACGATATAACTATAAATACTAAACTAACTACTAAATAAACACTATTAAAAGAAAAATTCTACTAAAACTAACTAACTATACTAACTGAGACTACTACCTAAACTAAATTCTAACTAACTACAACTAACTAACTAAAAAATAACTAATAAATTAAACTATCTAATAATAAAATAAATCTAAATAAATACTAAACTAATAAACTAAACTAACAAAAAACTACTAAATTGCATTCTAGATAACTAAAAAGATATACTTAAAAAATATCTATAAATAAAACAAAATCTAATAATATAAAAAAATAACTAACTATACTAAAAAACCGAAACTACTAATTCCTACTAATAAAAAAATAAAACTATCTAAAACTAATTCTAAAAGCTAATAACTAAATCTATCTAATAACTACTAATCTACTAACTAAATCTTCTAAATAACTAAACTATAAAGAATTACTATAACTATAACTAAACACTAATATAACTAACTAATAAACTAAAACTAAAATCTACTATCTATCTAATAATAAAGTGAACTAGAACTAACTAAATAAACTAACTAAATCTAATAACTATCTAGCTACTATATACTAATATAATATCTTAACCTAAAAACAACATCTAAAATCTACTAAAACACTATAAAAACTAAACTACTAAAGGCTATAACTAAAAAAAAAACCTACTACAACTAAAATACTACTAACTAACTATCTAAACTACTAACAAAAAAAAATCTAAGAAAAACTATCTAAACTCCTACCTACTAAAACTAAAAAATAAAAGAAACTAAAAATAAAAAAATAATACTAATAAATTAAACTTAATATAATATAACTAACTACATTCTAAACTATATCTACTACTAAATTAATAAGCTATCAACTCAAATCCTAAGAAAAGAAAAAAGAAAAATAAAAAAAAAATAAAACTAACTAAAGTAAAACTAAACTAAAAGACTAATCTAATCTAAATAAATACTAGACGTAACCCCCTTAACTAACTAAACTAAAAAAAAAACCTAAAAAAAAACTAAAATCTATATCTATAAAATAAAAATAAAAAAAAAAACTAAATAACTCTAACTACTAAAACCTAAAAAAATCTAAAAAAATATAAGCTAAACCCCCCTAAATATATCTATATAATTCTAAACTAAAAAAACTACTAAATATAGACTAATAAAACTAAAAACTAAAAAAAAGAATAATACTATACTACGAATTACCCTACTAAAAAAAAAGATTCTATAAAAAACTAACTAAAATAGACTAATTCTACTAAAATACTATCTATCTAAAACTTAATAATAGAAAAATAGTCTAATAATAAAATCAAACAAAAAAAAAAAAAAACTAAACTGAAAGAACTACTAAAAACTAAAAACTATAACTAAAACTAAAACTACTATAAAAAACATAAAAAAAAAAACGAGCTAAACTATATACTATAAAAAAAGTCTAACTAACTAAAAATTCTTCTACTAACTACTAAAAAAAAAAGCTAATATATACTAAGCTAACTAACTAAATTATTACTGAAAACTATAACTAATACTAACTACTAAAAAAGAACTAACTATAAAACTAAATAAAACTAACTATATACTAACTAAACTAAAAAAAATAAAATAACTATAATTAGCAAAAAATCTAACTAAAATAGAATAACTAAAAAAACATTAACAAAAAAAACTAATACTAAAAACTACTATCTAAAACTACTTACTATATACTAACTCTAACTAAAAAAAATATATAGAAAAAAAATTATAATCTAAATACTAATCTAAAAATAAAAAAGACTAATCTAAAAAAAAAAAAAAACTAGACTAAAATAATTAATAACTAGCTAATATACTGACTAAAATTCTAAAATTAATCTAATCTAGAAACAAAAAAATCTATACTATACTAAATATACTAAAATAAAACTATATAAATATACTAAACTATACTAATCTAAATCTAGAAACTAACAAAAAAAGTACACTAAAAAATAATAATATCTAAAATAATATACTAACGTAAAACTACCTCTAAAAGACCCTAAAATCTACATAACTAATCTAAACTATAAAACTAATCATAATAAAACAAATAAAAAAAAAAAATAATTCTAAAAATACTATTCTTAAGTAAAAAAGACTAAATCTACTACTATTCTAAAACTCTAAACTACTAAACTAAATACTAAAAAAACACTACAATCTGAAATACTAAAACTAAAAAAAAGCCTAAAAGAAAAACAAAAAAAACTCACTGATAAAACTAAATAACTAACCTAAACTAAAAAAAATAAAGCTAAAAAAAAATCTATAAAAACTAAGCTACAATCTAAAATTAATTACTAAATAACTATAATCTTCTAACTAAAATATCTACTAAAACTAAAAAAACTAAAAAAAAAAAAACCGTATACTCTACTATAATAACTACCTACTAGATAACTACTAAAACTACTAAACTACTAATAAACTAAAAAACTAACTTTCTGACTAATAAAGAAATCCTAATATAAAAAAAAATAACTAAAATCTATTCTCTATCTTAATAATAACTATAAGTTCCTAAAAACTAGATTAAAACTAAAAAAGAAAACAAAAAAAAATAAGAAATCTAAAAAATCTAAATAACTAAAAAATAAAACTAAAACCTAAAAATAAAAACTCTACTAAAATACTTAAAATTCTAAATTCTACTAAACTAAGAATAAATAAAAAAAATAAAAAATAAAAAATAAAAAAAAAAAAATACTAACTAACACTAAATACTGACTAAAAAAAACTAAACATGAAAAAACACTATAAACTATACTAAAAAATACTACAAACCAATACTAAAATGATATCTCTAACGAATACTAAAAAAAAATAAAAACTAATACAAAAACTACTAAGAAACTATAACTAATCTACAGATCTAAAAAAAAAAAAGCTAAATAAATAAAAAAAACTTACTAAAAACTAATCTACTAAAACTAAAACTAAAAGTAAAAACTAAAAAAAAAAAAAATCTAAAAGTAAAAACTAAAATTAAAAACTAGATCTAAAAATCTAATCTAAAAACAAAATCTACTATACAACTACTAAAAATAATCTAAACTATAAATAAAAAATCTATTCTAATAAAAAAAAAAAAAAAAAAAAAAAAGAAAAAAATAATATAAACTAACTACTACTAAAAATAAATCTGAAAAAAATAAAAACATATAAAGCTATCAAAACTAAACTAAAAAAATACTCAACTAAACTATAAAAGAAAAAAAAAAATCATAAAAAAAAAACCTAAAAATACTAAATAACTAACAAATACTAAAACTAAACCTAAAAAAACTCAGAAAAAAAAAACTAGCTAATAAAAAGCTAAACTATATAAAACGAAAAAACTATAACTAAAAATCTATCTACTAAACTAATATACTAAAATAAAATAAAACTACTGAAATAATAAAAAAAAAAACTAAAAAAATCTAAAAAATACTACTAACACCACTAAAACTCTAAGTTATCTAAACTAAATAGACTAAAAAAAAAAAAAAAAACAAATAAAAAAAACTAAGACCTATTAAAAAAGACTAATAAAAAATCTACTAAAAAATAAATTCTAATAAAAAACTACTTAACTACAAACTAAAATCTAAAATATAAAAAAACAATCTGAACTAATCTTAAATCTAGCTACTAAAAAAATCTAGAGCACTTATCTAGAAAATATATCTAAAATAAACTAAACTAAATTAACTAAATACTATATCTATAAAATCTAATATCTAAAGAAAAACTCTAAATCTAACTACTAAACTACTAAAACTATAAACTACTATGATACTAATAAACTACTATAAACTAAAAAAACTAACCAAAAAAACTAGTACTACCTAATGATGAATATCTAAAAAAAAAAGTAAAACTACTAAACTAAGAACTAAATAAATTCTATAAAAAAACTAAAAATAACAAAAAAAACTACTAAATATAATAATAAAAACTAAAACTGAACTAAATAGATTAGAACTAAATAAAAACTAAATAAAATAAATAAAAAATAACTCTAAAAATAAAAACTAATATAAAAAACTTAATAATAAAAAAAAAATGAACTACTAAAAAAATACTAATAACAAAACTAAAAAATCTATAAAATCAAAACTAAAAAATTAAATAATAGAACTACTATCTAAATCTAAATAAAAAATCTAAACTAGTACAAAAAAAACACTACTAAACGAAAAAACTAAAAATAAAAAATAAATCAAATCTAAATATAATAATAAAAAAATAAAAACCCCTTAATACTAACTAAGAAAAATAAAATCTAAAACTAAATATAAATCTAAAAACTAAAAAAACAACTAATAAACTACTAAATAATCTAAAAACTAAACCTAAATAAAAACAACTAGTGCTATAAAAACTAAAACTATACTAAACTAAATAGCTAAATCTAAAAATATGAAAAAAATAGATCTAAACTAAAAAATTCTAAAATACTAAAAAATACTAACTATAAAAACTAAAAAACTAAGAATCTACTATATAAACTAAGCTAAACAAAAAAAACTAACTACTAACTAACTAACTACTACCTAACTACAAGCCTAATAAATCTATACTACTAATACTAAAAATCTAAACTACTACTAAAAAAATAAAAAAAAAATAATAACTTAAAAAGAAGCGATAAAAATACTAAAATAAAAGAACCTACTAAAAAAAAACTACTATAAAAAAAATAATAACTATAAAAAAAAAAAAATAACCTAAACTATAAACTAATAAAACTAATAAATAAAATAAAATACTAGAAGAATAAGCTAAACTACTATCTAACTAAACTCTAATAGAAAGAAAAAAAAAACTAAAAAACTATAATCTAAACTAAATACTAATAAATCTATCTACTAAAACTGAAAACGAAGAACAAAAATCTAAAACAAGAAAAACTACTAAAAACTACTAAAACTAAATAAGAACTACTTAAAAAATGCTAATAACAGAAAATAACTATACTAAAAATCTAATAATAATATAAAAAAAAAACTAACTATAATAAACTAAATACTAAACTAAAAAACTATTACACTATAAAAAAAAAATACTACTATACTACTAAATACAATATAAAATAAAGAACTAAACATATACTAAATAAAAAAAAAAAATAACTCTATATAACTAAAAAAGAAAAATTAAACCTAATCTAAAAAAACTAAATTAAAAGCTTAAAAAACTAAATGTAAAAAAAAAACTAACCTAACTAAAGACTTAAAGAATCTAAAAATTGCCATTCTAGACTATCTAAACTAATCTAACTAAATCTATCTACTATATAACTCCTAATACTACTAATCTAACTAATAAAATTAAAAACTATCTAATCTAACTAAAATCTACTATATCTAAACTAACTACTAATAAAAAAAAGAACAAAGAATCTATACTCTAAACTAACTACTCAAATAAAATACTTAAATAATACTAACTATAAAAACTAAAAACTATAACTAATCTAGAACTAACTATACTCTAAATAACTGTAACACTACTATATCTAATCTATACGTATCTAAAAATACATAGAACTAAATAACTATAAAACTTAAACTAAAAATACAAAAAATAATTAAAAACTAAAAAATAAACTAAAGAACTAATAACTATACTACTATAATCTAAAAGTAACTAGTAAATAAAAAAATAAAAAATATATATCTGATCTAAAAACTATAGAACTACTAATCTAAAAGTAACTAAAACTAACTAATAAAAAATAAAAAAATAATAACCTCAATCTTAACTAAAAAACTACTAGTATAAAAATAAAAAATAGTCTAAATTCTAAAATAAATATAAATAAATCCTACTAAATAAGCTACTACTAAAAACTAATACTCAATACTATAAAAACTACTAAAAGCTATACTATAAATACACAGAAGATAACTAACTAAATATAAAACTACTAAAAACTAAATATACTACAAAAGTAAAAAACTAAATAAATAAAAAAAATTACTATATAACAAAAAACTACTAAAACTAAATATAAAAAATAAATCTACTAAAATAAAAACTACTAAATAAAAACTAGATACCTATCTACTAATCTATAAATAAAAAACTAAAAACTAACTAACTATACTTAATAGAAGACTAACTAACTAAAAAAATAACTACTTCTTAAATAATCTAAACTAATGAAAAAATACAATAAAAAAAAAAAATCTAAAAAAAAATAAAATCTATAAAAATAAAATAATTACTACTAACTATCTAAAACCTAACTTATAATCTACTATAGCTAACTAAGAAAAATAAACAAACTAACTAAAGAAAACTAATAAAAAAAACAGAGAAAAAAAAAAAATAAAGAAACTAAAAAATAGAAAAAACTAACTAAAAAACTACTACTAACTACTAATACTAAAACTAAAATAAAACTATATCTACTCACTAAACTAAAAAAATCTAAATATACTAAACTAAGAAATCTATAACTAAACTACTGAAAGTATTATAACTAAACTTATCTACTAACTAAATATCTAAAAAAAGTAAAAAGAGAACTAGTAAAAAAAAAAAAACTAAAAAAACTAAACTATAAAAAAAATCTAATATAAAACTCTAAAATTCTTAAACTACTAAAGCTATAAAAATGACTAATGATCTACTATACTAATAAACTATAAAAATCAAAAACATAAAAAACTAATAAAACTACTCTAACTAATAACTAAGCTAAGCTCCTAAAATCTAAGAAACTCTCTAACTGAAAAAAAAACTAACACTAAAAAATAAAATCTAAACTA
>JANFPS010000243.1:0-22834 GCA_024703675.1 Drosophila nebulosa
TTCGAAAAACGTGATTTGTAAAATTCATTTTTTTCAAATTTTTCCCCTGTCAACTTTGCCCAAAATGGGGACATTTTTAAAAAAACATGTTTTAGTTATGCCACCCGTTTTTCTTACTTTTTTTATTCAAAATAAAAACCAATTTTAACCCACTTTTTTGAAAAATCGGGGAATTGTAAAAAATTTGTATTCTCAATTTCCGTGCTCTAACTTTGCCAAAATTGGGACGATTTAAAAAGCAATGTTTCAGTTAGTAGCGCATCCAGTTTACTACATTTGTCATTCAAACCTAGAAAACTCATTTTGAACCCACTTTTCGAGAAATCGTGACTTTGTAAAAAATTTTCTCAGTATTTCAACTCTTCAGTGCTCTAACTTTGCCAATATTGGGACGATTTTAAAAAAGCAATGTTTTCAGTTAGTAT
Source organism: Drosophila nebulosa (assembly GCA_024703675.1). NCBI lineage: Eukaryota > Metazoa > Arthropoda > Insecta > Diptera > Drosophilidae > Drosophila > Drosophila nebulosa. Next base: position 426 of record JANFPS010000243.1, read on the forward strand.
CTCATCCAGTTACTTACATTTGTCATTCAAACCTGAAAACTCATTTTTAACCAACTTTCGAGAAAAATCGTGAATTGTAAAAATTCAGTATTCTTAACTTTTCCTTGCGCTAAACTTTGCCAATATTGACGATTAAAAGCAATGTTTCAGTTAGTAGCGCATCCGTTTACTTACATTTATCATTCAAAACGTAGAAAACCTATTTTTAACTCACTTTTCGAGCAAATCGTGAATTTGTAAAAATTGAGTAATCTCAACTTTCAGTGCTCTAACTTGCCAAATTGGGACGATTTAAAAGCTAATGTTTTCAGTTAGTAGGCTCATCCAGTTTACTTACATTTTGTCATTCAAACCTAAAAACTCATTTTTAACCAACTTTTCGAGAATCGTGAATTTTGTAAAAAATTCAGTATTTCTCACTCTTCCAGTGCTCTAACTTTGCCCAATATTGGGACGATTTTAAAAAAGCATGTTTCAGTTATTTAGCTCATCCAGTTTACTTAACTTTTGTCATTCAAACTAGAAACATATTTTTGACCCACTTTTCGAGAAAATCGTGACTTGTAAAATTCAGTATTCTCACTTTTCCGTGCTCTAAATTTGACAATATTGGACGATTTTAAAAAAGAAATGTTTTTAGTTGGTGGCTCATACAGTTTACTTACTTTTGTCATTCAAACCTAGAAAACAAAATTTTTATCCCACTTTTTCGAGAAAATCTTGAATTGGTAAAATTCAGTATTCTCACTTTTCCGGCTCTAACTTTGACAATATTGGGACATTTAAAAAAAGCAATGTTTCAAGTTAGTAGCGCATCCAGTTTACTTACATTTGTTCATTCAACCTAGAACACTCGTTTTGCACCCACTTTTCGAGAAAATCGTGATTTTGTAAAAATTCAGTTTTCTCCAATTTTTCCGGGGGGGGGGGGGTGCTCTAATCTTTGAACAATATTGGCACGTTTGAAAAAGCAATATTCAGTTAGTAGCCGCATCCAGTTTACTTACTTTTGCATTCACCCTAGAAAACACATTTTTGAACCCACTTTTCGGAAATCGTGAATTGTAAAATTCAGTATTCTCAACTTTTCCGTGCTCTAACTTTGGCACTATTGGGACATTTAAAAAAGCAATATTTCAGTTAGTAGCGACATCCAGTTTACTTAGCTTTTTGTCATTCAAACCATAGAAAACACATTTTGAACCCACTTTTCGAAAAATCGTGAATTTGTAAAGTTCAGTTTTTCTACAAAACTTTTCCGTGCTCTACTTGCCAATATTGGCACATTTAAAAATGGCAATGTTCTGTTTAGTAGCTCATCCAGTTTTCTTACATTTTGTCATTCAAACCCAGAAACTCATTTTTGACCCACTTTTCGAGAAAATCGTGAATTTGTAAAAATTCAGTATTCTCAACCTTTTCCGTTCTCTTACACTTCGCCAATATTGGGACGATTGAAAAAGCAATGGTTCATTAGTAGCGCATCCATTTACTTACATATGTCCATTCAACCTAAAAATCATTTTTTTCGAGAAAATCGTGAATTTGTAAAAATTCAGTTTCTCAACCTCTTCAGCGCTCTAACTTTGCCAATATTGGGACGATTTGAAAAAGCAATGTTTCAGTTAGTAGCTCATCCAGTTCACTTACATTCGTCATTCAAACCTAGAAAACTCATTTTGAACCCACTTTTCGAGAAAATCGTGAATTTGTAAAAATTCAGTATTCTCAACTTTTCCGTGCTCTAACTTTGTCAATATTGGGACGATTTAAAAAGCAATGTTTTAGTAGTAGCTCATACTGTTCACTTACATGTGTCATTCAAACCTAGAAAACTCATTTTGAACCCACTTTTCGAGAAAATCGTGACTTTGTAAAATCCAGTATTCTCAACTTTCCGTGCTCTAACTTTGCCAATATTGGGACGATTTAAAAAAAGCAATGTCTCAGTTAGTAGCTCATCCGGTTAACTAACTTTTGTCATTCAAACCTAGAAAACACATTTTGAACCCACTTTTGAGAAAATCGTGAATTTGTAAAATTCAGTATTCTCACCTCTTCAGTGCTCTAACTTTGCCAATATTGGGACGATTTAAAAAAGCAATGTTTCAGTTAGTAGCGCATCCAGTTTACTTACATTTGTAATTCAAACCTAGAAAACTCATTTTACCTTCTTTTCGAGAAAAATCGTAAATTTGTAAAAATTCAGTTTTCTCAACTTTTCCGTGCTCTAACTTTGTCAATATTGGGACGAATGAAACAAGCAATGTTTTAGTAAGTAGCTCATACTGTTCACTTACATGTGTCATGCAAACCCAGAAAACTAATTTTGAACCCACTTTTCGAGAAAATCGTGAATTTGTAAAAATTCAGTATTCTCAACTTTTCCGTGCTCTTACTTTGCCAATATTGGGACGATTTAAAAAAGCAATGTCTCAGTTAGTAGCTCATCCAGTTTACTCACATTTGTCATTCAAACCTAGAAAACTCATTTTAACCTACTTTTCGAGAAAATCGTGAATTTGAAAATTCAGTATTCTCAACTTTTCCGTGCTCTAACTTTGCCAATATTGGGACGATCACAAAAAGCAATGTATCAGTTAGTAGCTCATACAGTTTATTTCACTTGTCATTCAAACCTAGAAAATTCATTTTGAACCCACTTTTCGAGAAAATCGTGAATTTGTAAAATTCAGTATTCTCAACTTTTCCGTGCTCTTACTTTGCCAATATTGGGACGATTTAAAAAAAGCAATGTTTCAGTTAGTAGCGCATCCAGTTTACTTACATTTGTCTTTCAAACCTAGAAAACACATTTTGAACCCACTTTTCGAGAAAATCGTGAATTTGTAAAAATTCAGTATTCTCAACTTTTCCGTGCTCTAACTTTGTCAATATTGGGACGATTGAAACAAGCAATGTTTTAGTAAGTAGCTCATACTGTTCACTTACATGTGTCATGCAAACCAGAAAACTAATTTGAACCACTTTTCGAGAAAATCGTGAATTTGTAAAAATTCAGTATTCTCAACTTTTCCGTGCTCTTACTTTGCCAATATTGGGATGATTTAAAAAAGCAATGTTTTAGTTAGTAGCGCATCCAGTTTACTTACTTTTGTCTTTCAAACCTAGAAAACACATTTTGAACCCACTTTTCGAGAAAATCGTGAATTTGTAAAAATTCAGTTTTCTCAACTTTTCCGTGCTCTAACTTTGCCAATATTGGGACGATTTAAAACAGCAATGTTTCAGTTAGTAGCTCATACAGTTCACTTACATTCGTCATTCAAACCTAGAAAACTTCATTTTGAACCCATTTTTCAAGAAAGTCGTGAATTTGTAAAAATTCAGTATTCTCAACTTTCCGTGCTCTAACTTTGTCAATATTGGGACGATTGAAACAAGCAATGTTTTAGTAAGTAGCTCATACTGTTCACTTACTTGTGTCATTCAAACCCAGAAAACTCATTTTGAACCCACTTTTCGAGAAAATCGTGAATTTGTAAAAATTCAGTTTTCTCAACTTTTCCGTGCTCTAACTTTGACAATATTGGGACGATTTAAAAAAGCAATGTTTCAGTTAGTAGCGCATCCAGTTTACTTACTTTTGTCATTCAAACCTAGAAAACACATTTTGAACCCACTTTTCGAGAAAATCGTGAATTTGTAAAAATTCAGTATTCTCACCTCTTCAGTGCTCTAACTTTGCCAATATTGGGACGATTTAAAAAAGCAATGTTTCAGTTAGTAGCGCATCCAGTTTACTTACTTTTGTCATTCAAACCTAGAAAACACATTTTGAACCGACTTTTCGAGAAAATCGTGAATTTGTAAAAATTCAGTTTTCTCAACTTTTCCGTGCTCTAACTTTGCCAATATTGGCACGATTTAAAAAATCAATGTTTCAGTTAGTGGCTCATACAGTTTACTTACTTTTGTCATTCAAACCTAGAAAACTCATTTTTGAACCTACTTTTCGAGAAAATCGTGAATTTGTAAAAATTCAGTATTCTCAACTTTTCCGTGCTCTAACTTTGCCAATATTGGCACGATTTAAAAAAGCAATGTTTAGTTAGTAGCTCATACAGTTCATTTACATTTGTTATTCAAACATAGAAAACTCATTTTGAACCCATTTTTCGAGAAAATCGTGAATTTGTAAAAATTCAGTTTTCTCAACTTTTCCGTGCTCTAACTTTGCCAATATTGGCACGATTTAAAAAATCAATGTTTCAGTTAGTAGCGCATCCAGTTTACTTACTTTTGTCATTCAAACCTAGAAAACTCATTTTGAACCTACTTTTCGAGAAAATCGTGAATTTGTAAAATTCAGTATTCTCAACTTTCCGTGCTCTAACTTTGCCAATATTGGCACGATTTAAAAAAGCAATGTTTCAGTTAGTAGCTCATACAGTTTACTTACATTTGTCATTCAAACCTAGAAAACTCATTTTGAACCCACTTTTCGAGAAAATCGTGAATTTGTAAAAATTCAGTATTCTCAACTTTTCCGTGCTCTAACTTTGTCAATATTGAGACGATTTAAAAAAGCAATGTTTTAATTAGTAGCTCATACTGTTCACTTGCATTTGTCATTCAAACCTAGAAAACTAATTTTGAACCCAATTTTCGAGAAAATCGTGAATTTGTAAAAATTCAGTATTCTCACCTCTTCAGTGCTCCAACTTTGCCAATATTGGGACGATTTAAAAAAGCAATGTTTCAGTTAGTAGCGCATCCAGTTTACTAACATTTGTCATTCAAACCTAGAAAACTCATTTTGAACCAACTTTCGAGAAAATCGTGAATTTGTAAAAATTCAGTATTCTCACTTCTTCCGTGCTCTAACTTTGACAATATTGGCACGATTTAAAAAAGCAATGTTTCAGTTAGTAGCGCATCCAGTTTACTTACTTTTGTCATTCAAACCCGGAAAACTCATTTTGAACCCACTTTTCGAGAAAATCGTGAATTTGTAAAAATTCAGTATTCTCACCTCTTCAGTGCTCTAACTTTGCCAATATTGGGACGATTTAAAAAAGCAATGTTTCAGTTAGTAGCGCATCCAGTTTACTTACATTTGTCATTAAACCCGGAAAACTCATTTGAACCAACTTTCGAGAAAAATCGTGAATTTGTAAAAAATTTAGTATTCTCAATTTTCCGTGCTCTAACTTTGCCAATATTGGGACGATTTAAAAAGCAATGTTTCAGTTAGTAGCTCATCAGTTTCTTACTTTTGTCATTCAAACCCAGAAAATCATTTTTAACCTACTTTTTCGAGAAAATCGTGAATTTGTAAAAAATTCAGTATTTCAACTTTTCCGTGCTCTAACTTTGCCAATATTGGGACATTTAAAAAAGCAATGTTTCAGTTAGTTAGCGCATCCATTTACTTACTTTTGTAATTCAAAACCAGAAAAATTCATTTTTACCCTACTTTTCGAGAAAATCGTGAAAATTTTTAAAAATTCAGTTTTCTCAAGTTTTCCGTGCTCTAACTTTGAAAAATTGGGACGATTTAAAAAAGCAATGTTTCAGTTAGTAGCGCATCCAGTTTACTTACTTTTGTCATTCAAACCTAGAAAAACCCATTTTTAACCCACTTTTCGAGAAAATCGTGAATTGTAAAAATTCAGTATTCTCAAATTTTCCGTGCTCTAACTTTGTCAATATTGGGACGAATTTAAAAAAATAATTGTTTTTAGTTAGTAGCTCATATGTTCACTCACTTTGTCATTCAAACCTAGAAAACTCATTTTTAACCTACTTTTCGAGAAAATCGTGAATTTTTAAGAATTCAGTTTTCTCATCTTTTCCGTGCCTAACTTTGACAAAATTGGGACGATTTAAAAAGCAATGTTTCAGTTAGTAGCTCCCTACAGTTCACTTACATTTGTCATTCACACCTAGAAAAAACTCATTTTGAACCCACTTTTCGAGAAAATCGTGAATTTGTAAAAATTCTTTTTCTCAACTTTCCGTGCTCTAACTTTGCCAATATTGGGAGGATTTAAAAAGCAATGTTTTAGTTAGTAGCGCATTCAGTTACTTACTTTTTTCATTCAAACCTAGAAAACACATTTAACCCACTTTCGAGAAAAAACGTGAAATTTGTAAAAATTCAGTATTCTCAACTTTACCTGCTCTAATTTTTCCAATATTGGCACCATTTAAAAAAACAATGTTTTAGTTTGTGGCTCATACAGTTTACTTACTTTTGTCATTCAAACTAGAAACTCATTTTTAACCACTTTCGAGAAAATCGTGAATTTGTAAAAATTCAGTATTCTCAACTTTACCCTGCTCTAACTTTGCCAATAATGGCACCATTTAAAAAGCAATGTTTTAGTTAGTGGCTCATACAGTTTACTTACTTTTGTCATTCAAACCTAGAAAACACATTTTGAACCCACTTTTTGAGAAAATCGTGAATTTGTAAAAATTCAGTATTCTCAACTTTTCCGTGCTCTAACTTTGCCAATATTGGCACGATTTGAAAAAAGCAATATTTCAGTTAGTACGCATCCAGGTTACTTACTTTTTTTCATTCAAACCCCGAAAACCATTTTTAACCTACTTTTCCCAGAAAATCGTGAATTTGTAAAAATTCCCGTTTTCTCAACTTTTCCGTGCTCTATACTGTCTTTGCAAATATTGGGACGATTTAAAAAAGCAAGTTTCAGTTAGTAGCGCATCCAGTTTACTTACTTTTGTCCCTCCAAACCTAGAAAACTCATTTTAACCTACTTTTTGAGAAATCGTGAATTGTAAAAATTCAGTATTCTCAACTTTTCCGTGCTCTAACTTTGCCCAAAATTGGCACGATTTGAAAAAGCAATATTTCAGTTAGTAGCGCATCCAGTTTACTTACTTTTGTCATTCAAACCCAGAAAACTCATTTTTAACCTACTTTTCGAGAAAATCGTGAATTTGTAAAAATTCAGTATTCTCAACTTTTCCGTGCTCTAACTTTGATAATATTGGACGATTTTAAAAAGCAATGTTTCAGTTTGTAGCTCATCCAGTTTACTTACTTTTGTCATCCAAACCTAGAAACTCATTTTAACCTACTTTTCGAAAAATCGTGAAATTTTTAAAAATTCAGTTTTTTTCAACTTTTCCGTGCTCTAAAATTTGCCAATATTGGGACGATTTAAAAAAGCAATGTTTCAGTTAGTAGCGCATCCAGTTTACTTACTTTTGTCATTAAAACCTGGACAACTCATTTTGAACCCACTTTTCGAGAAAATCGTGGGAATTTGTAAAAATTCAGTATTCTCACTTTTTTCCCTGCTCTAATTTGGGCAATATTGGGGGCGATTTAAAAAAACAATTTTCAGTTTAAACTCACCCGTTACTTATTTTGTCATTTAAACCCAGAAAACTCCTTTTTAAACCCACTTTTCGAGAAAATGGAATTGTAAAAATTTAGTTTTTCAACTTTTCCCCGGGTCAAATTGCCAATATTTGGGGCGATTTAAAAAAGCAAAGTTTTTAGTTAGTAGCGCATCCAGTTTACTTACTTTTGTAATTTTAAACCCAAAAAAATTTATTTTACCACTTTCGAGAAAAAAACGTGAATTTGTAAAAAATTCAGTTTTTCAAGTTTTCCGGGTTTTAACTTTGAAAATATTTGGGACGTTTAAAAAAAAATGTTTTAGTTTTAGCGCATCCTTTACTTACTTTTTGTCATTTAAAAACCCGAAAACCATTTTAACCCCTTTTCGAGAAAATCGTGAAAATTTTAAAAATTCAGTATTCTCAAATTTTCCGTGCCTCTAACTTTGGCCAATATTTTTGGACGATCTCTAAAAAGCATGTTTTAGTGTAGTAGCTCATACTTGTTCACCTTCACATTTTGTCATTCAAACCTAGAAAACTCATTTTTACAACCTACTTTTTCGAGAAATCGCTGAACTTGTGTAAAATTCATTTTCTCATCTTTTCGTGCTTCCAACTTGTTGCAATATGGGGACGATTATAACAAAGCAATGTTTCAGGTTACTTAGCTCATACACTATAACTTCATTTGTCAGTTGCACACCTAGAAAACTCTTTATTTAACCCACTTTGTCGATAACAAATCGTGTAATTTGTAAAATATTTCATGTTTTCTCATAACTTTTTCCTGTGCTTCTAACTTTGCCAATATTGGTAGGATTTTAAAAAAGCAATGTTTTTAGTTATAGCGTCACATCACAGTTTACTTTACTTGTTTGTCCCATTCAAACTAGAAAACACATTTTGAACCCACTTTTCAGAAAATCTGTGAAATTTTAAAATTCAGTAGTTGCTCAACTTTACCCTGCTCCTACTCATGCCAATATTGGCACCCATTTAAAAAGGCAATGTTTTAGTTAGTGGCTCATAACAGTTTTACCTTACTTTGTCATTCAACCTTAGAAAAACTCATTTTTAACCCTTTTCGGAGAAAATCGTGAATTTGTGTGTAAGAATTCAGTATTCCCAACTTTACCCTGCTCCTAAACTTGGCCAATATTGGCACCATTTAAAAAGCAAGTTTTAGTCTACGGCTCATTTACAGTTTACTTACTTTTGTGCCACCATTTACCTCATATACCTTTCAGAAAACTCATTTTGAACCCACTTTTCGAGAAAATCGTGAATTTTAAAAATTCAGTATTTCTCAACTTTTCGTTTCTCTAAACTTTGTCAATATTGCGGGACGAGTTTAAAAAAGGAATGTTTTAGTTAGTGTAGCCTCTATACTGTTCACTTTGCATTTGTCAGTTTCAAACCTAAAATAACTCATTTTGAACTCCACTTTTCGAGAAAAATCGTGAATTTGTAAAATTCAGTATTCTCAACTTTTTCCGTTGCTCTAACTTTGTTCAATATTGCGGTACCTTGAAAAAGCAATGTTTTATTTAGTAACTCTATGACAGTTCACTCACATTTGTCATTCTTTCAAACCTACAAGACTCATTTTGAACCTACTTTTCAGAAAACGTCGTCGAATTTGTAAAAATTTCAGTATTCTCAACTTTCCGTGCTCTACAAAACTTTGGCCATATTGGCACATTTAAAAATCAATGTTTTAGTTAGTAGACTCATTCATTTTTGCTTCACTTTTGGTCATTCAAACTAGAAACACATTTGAACGCGCACTTTTCGATGAAAATCGTGATTTTTTGGGTAAAAATTCAGTATTCTCTTACTTTACCCTGCTCTAACTTTGCCATAATGGCACCATTTAAAAGGCAAGTATTTGTTAGTGGCTCGATAGCAGTTTTACTTACATTTTGTCATTCAAAACCTAGAAAACGCATTTATTATAACCCACTTTTTCGAGAAAATTCGTGAATTTGTTAAAAATTGCAGTGGTTTCTCAACTTTCTACACAGTTGCTGCTAACTTTGCCAATACTGGGACGATTCTAAAAAATCATGTTTCGTTAGTAGCGCATTTCATTTTACTTACGTTTGTCCACTCCACCTAGAAACTCATTTGAACCCATCTTTCGAAGAAATCGTGACACATTTGTAAAAATCAGTAATTCTCATACTTTACTCCTTCCCGTGACTTAACTCTTGCCATATTGCATCCATTTAACAAAAAGCATGTCTTCGTTAGTAGCGCATCCAGTTTCACTTACTTTGTCCATCCCACAATCGAGAAATACTCATTTTTAACCTACTTTTCGAGAAAATCGTGAATTTTGTGTTCCAAAAATCCGTATTCTCCAACTGTTTTTCTCGTGTGCCTCTTACTTTGCTCAATATTGGGACTGATTCTAAAAAAGCAATGTTTCAGTTGTAGCGCATCCCGTTTACTTACTTTTTGTCTATTCAATACTCCAAAAACTCAATTTTCGAACCCCACCTTCTTCTCCGAGAAAATCGTGAAATTTTTTTGTTCAAATTTTGCACGTTTTTCCCTCCTCCCCTCACTTTTCCGTGTTCGTAACTTTGAAATATTGGACGATTTAAAAAGTCAATGTATTCAGTTATGTACCGCATCCAGTTTACTTACTTTTGTCATTCGAACCCATGAAAACTCATTAATTGAACCCATCTTTTTCGAGAAACTCCGCGTGAATTTTTAAAAATTCCAGTTTTCTAATACTTTTCCGTATGCTCTTGACTTTGCCAATATGGCGATCGCATTTAAAAAAGGCAAGTTTCAGTTAGTAGTCGCATTCCAGTTTTTACTTACTCTTCTTGTCATTCAAACCCCCAGAAACGCCGATTTCGAACCCACTTTTTCTGAAATATCGTGAATTTGGAATAAATTCAGTATGCTCAATAGCCTTTTTCACGTATGCTCTAACTTTTGTTCAATATCTGGGCACAAACTTTTAAATAAACCATATGTGTTTTTAGGGTTAGTACCTCATTCTGTCCACTTGCATATGCTCATTCCAAACCTAAAAACTCCTTTGAACCCACTCTCTTCGATAAAATCGTGAATTTGCTCTAAAAATTTCAGTTTTCTCACTTTTTCCTCCTCTTAACTTCTTGCCATATCTGCGCACGATTTAAAAAAGCAATGTTTCAGTTAACATAAGCATCCTAGTACTTACTTTCTGTCATTCAACCCACAAAAATTCCATTTTACCTACTTTTCGAGTCAATCAAATCGTGACACTTTGTAAAATGTTCCGCTTTCTCCTTCTACAGTTTTCCCCATGCTCTAACCTGTAAAATATTGGGACGATTTTAATAAGTCACCAATTGTCCTTCAGTTTGAAGCGGATTCCAGTTTACTTACTTTTTGTCATTTCCACCCCCAGAAAACTCATTTGTGAACCCACTTTTCGAGAATAACTCACTGAATTTCCTAAAAATTCATTATTCGCAACTTTTTTCGTGGTGCCTAGACTTGTCAATATTGGGACATTCATAAAAAAGCAATGTCATTTAGTTATTAACTCTTACTGTGTTACGTTACAGGTTGTCATTCAAACTTAGAAAACTCATTTTGAACCCAATTTTCGAGAAAACAGGTCGTGAATTTGTAAACTAACTTCAGATGTTCTCCCTAACTTTGTCCGTGCTCTAACTATTGGCATATTGGGACAGTTAAAAAAGCAATGGTTTCAGCTAGTAGCTCATCCATTTACCTCTTTTTTGTCACTTTGTAAACCTAGAAAACTCATTTTTAAACCTACTTTTCGAGAAAATCGTTGAATTGTAAAAATTCAGATATTCTCAACTTGTTCCGTGCTTATCTAATCTGTTTGCCAATGTATTGTTGGGACGATTTAAATAAAGCAATGTTTCAGTTAGTAGCGATCAGTTTACTACTTTTGTCATTCCACCCAGAAAACTCATTTGTGAACCCACTTTTCGAGATAAATCTTGAATTGTAAAAAGTCAGTATTCTCAACTTTTTCCGTGCTCTAACTTTGCCAATATTGGGACGATTTAAAAAAGCAATGTTTTTCAGTAAGTAGCTCATACTGTTTCGACACATTACATTTGTCATTCAATACCTAGAAACTCATTTTGACCCACTTTATTTCGCGAGAAAATTCGTGACAATTTGTAAAAATTCAGTTTTTCTCAAATTTTCCGTGCTCTAACTCTTTTGCCAATATTGGTGACGATTTAAAAAAGCGATGTTTATCAGTTATAGCGCATCACGTTTACTTATCTTTTGTCATACATCAAACCTACAAAAACCATTTTGAACCCACTTTTCAGAAACTTGCGGTGTGATTTTGTAACAAAATTCAGTAATTCTCACCTCTTCAGTGCTCTACTATTGCCAAATTTTGGACGATTATTAAAAAAGCAATGTTTTCAGTTAGTAACCGCATCCATGGTTTATCTTACATTTGGTCCATTCAAACATAGAAAACTCATTTTTAACCTACTTTTTTCGAGAAAATTCGTGAATTTGATAAAAATTCAGGTATTCTCAACTTATTCCGTCTCTAACTTTGTCAAATTTGGGACGTTAAAAAGCAATGTTCTTAGTAAATTAGCTCTACTGTTCACTAAATTACATTTGTCTTCTAAAACCTATAAAACTCATCTTTGAACCCACTTCTTCGAGAAAATCGTGTAGAATATTTGTAACTAAATATCAGTGTTTCTCAACTTTTACTCGTGTGCTCCTAAACTTCTTGCCACTATTGGCCGATTTAAAAACGCAATGTTTTCAGAGTTTTTAATAGCGCATCCACTTTAACTTACTTTTGTCATTGAAAACCTAGAAGTCACATTTTAACACCCACTTTTTCGAGAAAAAAGCGTGAATATTTGTTAAAAAATTCTAGTATTCTCAACTTTACCCTGCCTCCTAACTTGAGCCAATATTTGGCACCATTTAAAAAAGCGATTGTTTTTAGTTAGTAGTGCTCAATGACCAGTTTACTTAACTTTTGTCATCAAACCTATGGAATAACGTCATCTTTCTTAAACCCATCTTATCGAGAATCAATCGCTGGAAATTTTGTAAAACAATTCAGTACTTCTCATCTTTACTCCTGCATACGAACTTTGCCAATATTGGCACCATTCTAAAAAAGCTCAATGTCTTTAGTTAGTGTGAGTCGCATACAGTTTACTTTACTCTTATTGTCATTCAAACCTAGAAAAATCATTTTAAACCACTTTTTACGAGAAATCCGCTATGAATTTGTAAAAATTCAGTATTCATCAACTTGTCCGTGCTCTACAACTTGTCAATAATTGGGAACTATTTTAAAAAAGCGGTGAGTGATTGGTGTTCAGATAGTACAGACTCATACAGTTTACTATATTTGTCATATCAAACCCAGAAAAACTAATTTTTAACCTAAACTTTTTCAGAAAATTTCGTGACTTTGTTTAAATAATATCAGTATTCTCAAACTTTTACCGTGCTCATAACTTATGCCAATATTGATGACGAAATTTAAAAAAATCACATGTTTTAGGTATTAGCGCATTCAGTTTACTTACTTTTTGTCATTCAAGACTCGAAACACACGATTCTAGAACCCCTTTTATTCGTAGAAATTCGTGAATTTGTGTAAAAAGTGTTTCAGATATTCCTCAATTTTACCTCCTGTATCTAACTTTGCACCAACGTAATTGGCACACACCTTAAACAAAGCAATGTTTTATGTTAGTGGCTACATACAAGTTTTACTATATCTTCACACTATATAACTCTATTGTCATTTCAAATCACTAGAAAACTCCTTTTTACGCCACATTTTCGCTGAGAATAATAATCGTTGATTATAGTTGAAAACTAAATCCGTATTCTTCAAACTATTTACCGTGCTCTAATCTTTCATCCAAGTAATGTGGGCACGATTTTCATTAAAAAATCATGTTTTACAGTTAGGTATAGCGCATTTCAGTTTTACTTACTTTTGTCCATTCAAAACCTAGAAAATCACATTTAACCCACTTTTTTCGAGCAAACTCAGTGAATTTGTAAAAATTACAGTATTCTCAACTTTTCCGTGTGCTCATAACCTTTTGAAATAATATTGGGACGAATTTAAAAAGAGCAATGGTTTCAGATTAGTAGCGCATCCAGTTTACTTACTATTTGTCATTCGAACCTCTCAGACACAACTCATTTTTGAACCCACTTGTTACGAGAAAATCGTGAATTTGGAAAAATTTCAGTAAAAAATTCTCAATCTTTTCCGTGCTCTACAACTTTGTCATTATTGGTGTGACGAATATTAAATAAAGAGCGAAGTTTTATTAGTTAGTAGCTCATACTGTTTCACTTGCATTTGTTCCATTCAAACCTAGAACACTCTTTTGAACCACTTTTCGAGAAAATCGTGAATTTATAAAATTCGTTTTTCTCAACTTTCCTGCTCTAACTATTGCATATTGGCTACGATTTAAAAAAGCAATGTTTTGTTATGTGGGCTCATACCTGTTTACTTTACTTTTGTCATTTCAAACCTAGAAACACTAATTTGAACCCACTTTTTACGAGAAAATCTTGAATATTGTAAAAAAATTCAGTATTACTCAACATGCTGTTCTGGTGCATGCTCTAAACTTGCCAATATTGGACGACACGATTTAAAAAATCAATTGTTTTCAGTTATAGCGCCATCCAAGTTTAACTACTTTTATGTCCATTCAAACCAGAAAACACATTTTGAACCCCTTTTCGAGAAAATCGTGAATTTGTAAAAATTTGCAGTATCTTACCATCTTTCAGTGGCTTCTATACTTATTGCCATAACTATAGTGGACCGATCTTTTAAAAATGCTATGCTCTTCAGTTAAGTAACGCATCCGTTTGTAAACTTACATTTTGTCATTCAAAACCCAGAAACTCATTTATGAATCCCACTTTTTCGAGAAAACTCCTGAATTGTGTGAAAAATATACTGTATTCTACAACTTTTCCGTGCTCTAACTTATGTCAATATTGTGGATCAATTTAAAACGGACTTGTTTTATTTTATGAACTAGGCTGCAGTACTGTTCACGTCAGCATTTGTCATTCAACCTAGAACACTCATTTGGACACCCCACTTTTCGAGAAATCGTGAATTTTATAAAAATTCAGTTTTCTCCTCAACTTTTTCCCTGCGTCCTAACCTTTGCCGATATGTCACGATTTAAAAAAGCAATGTTTTTAGTTAGTGGCTCTACAGTTTACATTTACTTTTGTTCATTCAAACCTAAGAAAACTCATTTTTTAACCTACTTTTCGAGAAAATCGTGAATTTTGTAAAAATTCAGTATTCTCAACTTTTTCCGTGTCTAACTTTGCCATATGGGACGATTGTAAAAATATCTAATAGTTTTCAGTTAGTAGCGCATCCACAGTTTACTTACTTTTGTCCATTCTAACCCTGAAAATTCATTTTTAACCTACTTTTCAGAAAATCCCGTAATTTTGTAAAAATTCAGTTTTTCATAAGTTTATCCTAGTGCTCGAACTTTGAAAATATTGGGACGATTTAAAAGAGCAATGTTTTTCAGTTAGTTAGCGCATTCAGTCTTACTTCTTTTGTCATTCAAACCCAGGAAAACTCATTTTGGAATCCCACTTTTCGAGAAAATCCTGAATTTGTAAAAATTTCGTAGTCTCAACTTTTCCGTGGCTCTAACTTTGTCAATATTGGGATAAAATTTAAAAAAGAATAGTTTATTAGTTAAGTAGTCTCATACCTGTTCACATCACTATTTGTCACTTCAACTCTAGAAATACTCTTTTGAAACCCAATTTTCGAGAAAATCGTGAATTTGTAAAAATTCAGTATTCTCAACTTTTCCGTGCTCTAACTTTGTCAATATTGGGACGATTTAAAAAAGCAATGTTTTAGTTAGTAGCTCATACTGTTCACTTGCATATGTCATTCAAACCTAGAAAACTCATTTTGAACCCACTTTTCGATAAAATCGTGAATTTGTAAAAATTCAGTTTTCTCAACTTTTCCCTGCTCTAACTTTGCCAATATTGGCACGATTTAAAAAAGCAATGTTTCAGTTAGTAGCGCATCCAGTTTACTTACTTTTGTCATTCAAACCCAGAAAATTCATTTTTAACCTACTTTTCGAGAAAATCGTGAATTTGTAAAAATTCAGTTTTCTCAAGTTTTCCATGCTCTAACTTTGAAAATATTGGGACGATTTAAAAGAGCAATGTTTCAGTTAGAAGCGCATCCAGTTTACTTACTTTTGTCATTCAAACCCAGAAAACTCATTTTGAACCCTATTTTTCGAGAAAATCGTGAATTTGTAAAAATTCAGTATTCTCAACTTTTCCGTGCTCTAACTTTGCCAATATTGGGACGATTTAAAAAGCAATGTTTTAGTAGTAGCTCATACTGTTCACTTACATTGTCATTCAAACCTAGAAAAACTCATTTTGAACCCACTTTTTGAGAAAATCGTGAATTTGTAATTCAGTTTTCTCAACTTTTCCGTGCTCTAACTTTGCCAATATTGGGACGATTTAAAAAAGCAATGTTTCAGTTAGTAGCGCATCCAGTTTACTTACTTTTGTCATTCAAACCTAGAAAATCCATTTTAACCTACTTTTCGAGAAAATCGTGAATTTGTAAAAATTCAGTATTTCTCACCTTTCCAGTGCTCTAACTTTGAAAATATTGGGACGATTTAAAAAAGCAATGTTTCGTTAGTAGCGCATCTGTTTACTTACTTTTGTCATTCAAACCAGAAAACTCATTTTGAACCCACTTTTCGAGAAAATCCTGAATTTGTAAAAATTCAGTATTCTCAACTTTTCGTGCTCTAACTTTGTCAATATTGGGACAATTTAAAAAAGCAATGTTTTAGTTATTAACTCATACTGTTCACTTACATTTGTCATTCAAACCTAGAAAACTCATTTGAACAACCCCTTTTTTTGGGGACAAAACGTGGAAATTTTTTTTAAAAAAGCAGTATTTTTTACCTCTTCAGTGCTCTAACTTTGCCCAAAATTGGGGCGATTTAAAAAAACAAGTTTTATTATAGCGCATCCAGTTTTTCTTACTTTTTTTCCTTTAAACCCAAAACTCATTTTTGGAAACCCAAATTTTCGAGAAATCCTGAAAATTTTTTTTAAAAAATTTGTATTCCCCAACTTTTTCCCTTCTCTTTAAATTTTTTCCCAAAATTGGGATAATTTAACAAAAACAATGTTTTTTGTTATACTCATACTGTTTTACTCACATTTGTCCCTTCAAACCTAGAAAACCCCTTTTTTTAACCCACTTTTCGAGAAAACGTGAATTTATAAAAATTCCCGTTTTTCCCCAACTTTTTTCCCCGCTTTTAACTTTTTCCAATATTGGCACGATTTTAAAAAAACAATGTTTTTTTTTAGTGGCTCATACCCGTTTTTCTTACTTTTTTCATTCAAAAAACCCAGAAAAAATCATTTTTTAAACCCACTTTTTGGAAAAACCGTGAATTTGGAAAAATTTTAGTATTCTCAAATTTTCCGTGGGTTTTAACTTTTTTTTAATATTGGACGATTTTTAAAAAACCAAAGTTTTGTTAGTAGGGTCATACTGTTTTTCCTTGCATTTGTTTATTCAAACCTAGAAAAAACATTTTGAAACCCCCTTTTCAGAAAATCGTTTAAATTTGGAAAAATTTTGTGTTTTTTTTAACTTTTCCGTGCTCTTTAAATTTGGGCCCTATTGGGGCGATTTTTAAAAAAACAAAGTTTCAGCTGTGCTCACCAGTTTTCTTACCTTTTTTTCATTCAAACCTAAAAACCCCATTTTTAAAACCACTTTTTTGAGAAAATCGTGAAATTTTTAAAAATTCAAATTTTCTCAACTTTTTCCGGGGGCTTTTAACTTTTGCCCATATTTTTTACGGGTTTAAAAAAACAAAGTTTTTTAGTTGTAGCGCATCCAGTTTTTCTTACTTTTTGGCTTCAAACCCCCCAAAAAATCATTTTGAACCAAATTTTCGAGAAAAACGTGAATTTGGGAAAAAGTTTATATTTTCAACTTTTTCCCGGGGCTCTAACTTTTTCCCAAAATTGGGGCGATTTAAAAAGCAATTTTTTTTAGTTAGTAGCTCATACTTTTTCCACTTGCATTTGTCCCTTCAAAACCCAGAAAACTTTATTTTTAAAAACCCCCTTTTTTGAGAAAATCGTGAATTTGTAAAAAATTTATTTTTTTCAACTTTTTCCCCTGCTCTAACTTTGCCAATATTGGGGACGAATTTTTAAAAAACAATGGTTTTTTTTAGTTATGCGCATCCATTTACTTTTCTTATGTTCCCTTAAAACCCCAGAAAACTCTTTTTTTAAACCCACCTTTTTTGAGGGAAAACGTTTTAAATTTTTAAAAAATTTAGTAAATTTTCAACTTTTTTCCCTGCTCTAACTTTGAAAAAATTTGGGGGCGATTTAAAAAAACCTGGGTTTTTGTTTTTCTTACTTTTGTCCCTTCAAAACCCCGAAAAATTTTTTTAACCCCTTTTTTTGAGAAAAACGTGAATTTGTAAAAAATTCAGTTTTCTCCCAAATTTTTTTCCCCGCTTTTAAACTTAGCCAATATTGGGACATTTAAAAAACAATGTTTCACTAGTTGCTCATCCAGTTTTTCTTACATTTCTCATTCAACCTAGAAAAACCCTTTTTAAACCCACTTTTTGAGAAAAACGGGGAATTTTTTAAAAATTTTAGTTTTTTTTCCCAAATTTTTTCCCCGCTTTTTAACTTTGCCAATATTGGGGGCGATTTAAAAAAACAATGTTTCAGTTATTTGCTCATTTCCCGTTTTACTTACTTTTTGTTTATTTCAACCCCAGAGAAACCACATTTTTAAACCCCCCTTTTTCCGAAAAAATTCCCTGAAATTTTTAAAAATTCAGTAAATTTTCACCTCTTTATTTCTCCCAACTTTTTGTCAATAATTTTGGGGGGAATTTAAAAAAAGGGGAAAAGTTTTTTTAAATTTTGTTAGCTCATACTTTTTTTCCAAACCCCTTTTCCATTTTTCATTCCCAAAACCTTTTAAAAACCATTTTGGGAAACCCCCCTTTTTTTAGAAAATCGGGGAATTTTGTTTTAAAATTTTAGTTTTTTTTCAAATTTTTTTCCGGGGGCTCTAATCTTTTGCCCAAAAATTGGGACGTTTAAAAAAAAGCAATGTTTTAGTTTAGTACTCATACCGTTCACTTTTCATTTGTCATTTCAAACCAGAAAACTCATTTTTGACCCCCCTTTTTCGGGAAAAAAAATTTGTGGGAATTTTTTAAAAAATTTAGTTTTTTTCAACTTTTCCGTGCTCTAACCTTTTCAAAATTGGGACGATTTAAAAATTCAAATTGGTTTTCCCCGTTAGTTTTTGCCTTTATCCTTTACTTTCTTTTGCATTCAAGCCTAAAAAAATCCCTTTTTTTCCCACTTTTTGAGAAAATCGTGAATTTGGGGGGGGGAAAAAATTTATAAATTTTCCCAAATTTTTTCCCGGGTCTACTACTGTACCCTTTTCCAATATTTTGGGCCCTTTTTTTTAAAAAAAATGTTTTCCCGTTAGTAGCTCATCCATTTTTCTTACTTTTGTCTTCAAACCCCGAAAACTCATTTTTAACCTACTTTTTTTGGAAAATCCCTGAATTTTTTTAAAAATTTTGTTTTTCCCCCCTCTTCAGTGCTCAACTTTTCCAAAATTGGGGGGCGATTTAAAAAAGCAATTTTTTCAGTTTCCGGGGTTCCATTTTCAGTTTTTCTTTTCTTTTTTGTTCCCTTCAAACCTAGAAAAATAAATTTTAAAACCCCCTTTTTTGGAAAAACTTGAAAATTTGTAAAAAAATTTAAATATTTTCAAAAAATTTTCCCTGCCTAACTTTTTCCAATATTGGCCCATTTAAAAAACCCAATTTTTTCAGTTTTGTGCGCAAACCATTTTTCCCTTTCTTTTTTTCATTCAAACCTAGAAAAAAACATTTTGAACCCCAAATTTTCGAAAAATTTGTGAATTTGTAAAATTTTTGTTTTCTCCCCTCTTCAGTGCCTAAACTTTTTCCAGTTTTTTTTGGGACGATTTTAAAAAAGCATGTTTTAAAAGTTAAAATAGCTCATCCCGTTCACTTTCCCTTTGTCATTCAAACCTTTGAAAAAATCATTTTTTAACCCCACTTTTTGAGAAAATCCCTGGGAATTTTTAAAATTCAGTTTTCTCAACTTTTTTTTGCTCAAAATTTCCAAAATTGGGACGATTTAAAAAAACAAAGTTTTAGTTACTGGCCCATCCAGTTTACTTACTTGTCATTACAAACCTAGAAATCTCATTTTAACCCACTTTTCGAGAAATCGTGAATTTGTAAAATTCAGTATTCTACTTTGTCCTTGCTCTAACTTTGGCATATTGGTACGATTTAAAAAAGCAATGTTTCAGTTAGTAGCTCATCCGTTTACTTACTTTTGTCATTCAAACCTAGAAACACATTTTGAACCCACTTTTCGAGAAAATCGTGAATTTGTAAAAATTCAGTATTTCTCACCTTTCAGTGCTCTAACTTCGCCAATATTGGGACGATTTAAAAAAGCAATGTTTCAGTTAGTGGCGCATCCAGTTTACTTACATATGTCATTCAAACCTAGAAAACTCATTTTTAACCTACTTTTCGAGAAAATCGTGAATTTGTAAAAATTCAGTTTTCCAACTTTTCCGTGCTCTAACTTTGCCAATATGGGGACGATTTAAAAAAGCAATGTTTCAGTTAGTAGCTCATACAGTTCACTTACATTTGTCATTCAAACCTAAAAAACTCATTTTGAACCCACTTTTCGAGAAAATCGTGAATTTGTAAAAATTCAGTTTTCTCAACTTTTCCGTGCTCTAACTTTGCAAATATGGGGCGATTTAAAAAAAGCAATGTTTAGTTAGTACTCATACAGTTCACTTACATTTTGTCATTCAAACCTAGAAAACACATTTTGAACCCACTTTTCGAGAAAATCGTGAATTTGTAAAAATTCAGTATTTTTCAAACCTCTTCAGTGCTCTAACTTTGCCAATATTGGGACGATTTAAAAAGGCAATGTTTCAGTTAGTAGCGCATCCAGTTTACTTACTTTGTCATTCAAACCTAGAAACACATTTTGAACCCACTTTTCGAGAAAATCGTGAATTTGTAAAATTTCAGTTTTCTCAACTTTTCCGTGCTCTAACTTTGCCAATATTGGGACGATTTAAAAAAGCAATGTTTTAGTTACTGGCTCATACAGTTTACTTACTTTTGTCATTCAAACCAGAAAAATTCATTTTAACCTACTTTTCGAGAAAATCGTGAATTTGTAAAAATTCAGTAATTTTCAACTTTTCCGTGCTCTAAAATTTGCCAATATTGGGACGATTTAAAAAAGCAATGTTTCAGTTAGTAGCGCATCCAGTTTTACTTACTTTGTCATTCAAACCCAGAAAATTCATTTTAACCCACTTTTCGAGAAAATCGTGATTTGTTAAAAATTTTGGGTTTTCCCCCCTCTTCAGTGGGTCTAACTTTTCCAATATTCTCAACTTTTCCGTGCTCTAACTTTCCAAAAAAAAAGGGGCGATTTAAAAAAAACCCAAAGTTTTTAGTTAGTTGGCGCATCCAGTTTACTTACATTTGGGCATTCAAAACCCAAAAACTCAATTTTTTAAAAACCCCTTTTGAGAAAACCCTGAATTTTTTAAAAAAACAGTTTTCTCAACTTTTCCCCTGCTCAACTTTGCCAATTTGGGACATTTTAAAAAAAACAATGTTTCCCGTTAATAGCGCATCCAGTTTTTTCCTTACTTATGTCATTCAAACCTAGGGAAAAATCATTTTTTAAACTACTTTTCGGAAAAACGTGAAATTTTTAAAAAATTTTTGTATTCTCAACTTTTTCCCTCTCTAACTTTGAAAATATTGGGGCGATTTAAAAAAACAATGTTTTAGTTAGTAGCTCATCCGTTTACTTACTTTTGCATTCAAACCCAAAAACTCATTTTTAACCCACTTTTGAGAAAACGTGAATTTGTAAAAAATTCATATTCCAACTTTTTTCCCTCTCTACTACGTACTTTGCCAATATTGGACGATTTAAAAAAGAAAGTTTTTTAGTTAGTAGCTCATCCAGTTCTTCTTTTGTCTTCAAACCCAGAAAACTCATTTTTAACCTACTTTTCAGAAAAACGTGAATTTGTTAAAAATTTTGTTTTTCCACCTCTTCATGCTCAACTTTTCCAAAATTGGGACGATTTAAAAAAACAATGTTTCAGTTACGGGTATACAGTTTACTTACTTTTGTCTTCAAACCTAGAAAAATAATTTTTTAAACCCCCTTTTCGAGAAAATCTGAAATTTTTAAAAATTCAGTATTCCAAATTTTCCGTCTCTTTTAACTTTGCCAATATTTGGGCCATTTAAAAAAACAATGTTTCAGTTTGTAGCGATCCAGTTTTTCTTACTTTTGTCATTCAAACCCAGAAAACCATTTTAACCCACTTTCGGAAAAAGTGAATTTGAAAAAAATTTTTTTCTCACCTTTCATGCCTAACTTTTCCAGTATTGGGACGATTTAAAAAAACAATGTTTTAGGTTAGTAGCTCATACATTTACTTTTCATTTGCATTCAAACCTAGAAAACTCATTTTTAACCCCCCTTTTCGAGAAAACCTTGAAATTTTTAAAAAATTTAGTTTCTCAACTTTTCCCTGCTCAACTTTGCCATATTGGGACGATTTAAAAAAGCAAAGTTTTAGTTACTGGCTCTACAGTTTATTACTTTTTTCATTCAAAACCCAAAAACTAATTTTGAACCCCCTTTTGAGAAAATCTTAATTTTTTTAAAAATTCAGTATTCTCCTTTTCCCTGCTCTAACTTTCCAATATTGGGACGATTTTAAAAAACAATGTTTTAGTTAGTAGCTCATCCGTTTACTTTCTTTGTCTTCAAAACCCAAAAACACATTTTTAACCCCCTTTTCGAGAAAAATCTGAATTTGTAAAAAATTTAGT
>JANFPS010000244.1:0-22807 GCA_024703675.1 Drosophila nebulosa
TTTAACCCATTTTTTCGAGAAACTCGTGGATTGTAAAATTCGTTATTCCAACTTCTCCGTACTCTAACTTTGCCAATATTGGGACTATTGAAAAAAGCAATGTTTTAGTTAGCGGCTCTACGTTTATCTTACGCTTGTCTTACAAACCCAGAAAATTCATTTTGATCCCACTATTCGAGTAAAAATCGTGATTTGTAAGAATTCAGTTCCGTCACCTTTGTCCGTGGCTTAACTTTGCCAAGATTGTTGGACTATTGAAAAAAGCAATGTTTTAGGTTAGTCGATATCATACAGTTTACTTACTATTGTCATTCAAAACCCAAAATTCATTTGATCCAACCTATTCGAGAAAATCGTGAATTTGCTAAAAATTCAGTTTCTCTCACCTTTTCCGTGCTCTAACTTTGCCAATATTGGGACGATTGAAAAAGCATGGTTTAGTTTTTAGTGGCTCATAACAGTTTTTACTTACTATTTGTCTTCATACCCAGAAAATTCATTTGATCCCACTAATTCGAGAAAATCTTGAATGTTGTAAAATTCAGTTCTCTCACCTTTTCCGTGCTCTACTTTGCCATATTGGGACGATTTAAAAAAAGCAATGTTTCAGTTAGTCGCGCAATCCAGTTTACTTACTTTTGTCATTCAACATAGAAACTCATTTTTAAAAACCTACTTTTCGAGAAATAGTGAATTTGTAAATCAGTTCTCAACTTTTCGCTGCTCACTTTGTCCAATATTGGCACTATTTAAAAAGCAAATGATTTAGTTAGTGGCTCATACAGTTTACTTACTTTTTGTCATTCAAACGTAGAAAACTTCATTTTGAACCACTACTTTTCGAGAAAATCGTGAATTTGTAAAAGTCAGTATTCTCAACTTTTTCCGTGCGCTAATGTGCCAATATTGGGACGATTTAAAAAAGCACTGTTTCAGGAGTAGCTCATCCAGTTTACTTACTTTTGTCATTCAATTGTACTAGAAAACTCATTTTTAAACCCACTTTTCGAGAAAATCGTGATTTGTAAAAATTCAGTATTCTCAACTTTTCCTGCTCTATAACTTTGCAATATTGGGACCGATTAAAAAGCATGTTTTCAGTTAGTAGCGCATCCAGTTTACTTACATTTGTCATTCAAACTAGAAAACACATTTTGAACCCACTTTTTCGAGAAAATCGTGACTTTTTGTAAAAATTCAGTAATTCTCAACTTTTCCGTGCTCTAATTCTTTGCCAATATTGGGGACGATTTCAAAAAAGCAAGTTTTAGTTAGCGGCTCATACAGTTTAATTACTATTGTCATTCAAACTCCAGAAATTCATTTTGAATCCCCACTATTCGAGAAATCGTGAATTTGTAAATTCAGTTCTCTCACCTTTTCCGTGCTCTAACTTTGGCCAATATTGGGGACGATTGAAAAAGCAATGTTTTTTAGTTGAGCGGCTCATACGTTTCTAACTATTGTCATTCAAACCCAGAAAATTCATTTGATCCTCACTATTCGAGAAATCGTGAATTTGTAAAAATTCAGTTCTCTCACCTTTTTTCCGTGCTCTAACTTTGCCAATATTGAACGATTGAAAAAAGCAATATGGTTATAGTTAGTGGCTTACAGTTTACTTCTATTTGTCATTCAAATCCCAGAAAATTCATTTTGAATCCCACTATTCGAGAAAATCTTGAATTGTAAAAAGTCAGTTCTCTCACCTTTCCGTGCTCTAACTTTGCCAATATTGGGACGATTTAACAAGCAATGTTTTCGTTAGTAGCGCTCCAGTTTACTTACTTTGTCATCAAACATAGGAACTATTTTTAACCTACTTTTCGAGAAAATCGTGAATTTGTAAAAATTCAGTTTTCTTCAACTTTTCCCTGCTCTAACTTTGCCATATTGGCACGATTTAAAAAAGCAATGAATTTAGTTAGTGGCTCAATACAGTTTTACTTACTATTGTCATTCAACTAGAAAACTATTTTGAACCTACTTTTCGAGAAAATCGTGAATGTTGTATAAAAATTCAGTATTCTCAAGCACTTTTCCGTGCTCTAACTTTGCGCAAATTATGGTACGATTTAAAAAAGCAATGTTTGTTATTATAGTCTCATGCCATTTACTTACTTTTTGTCATGCAACCTAGAAAACCATTTTTAACCCACTTTTCGAGAAAATCGGGAAATTTGTAAAAATTCAGTATTCTCAACTTTTCCGGGTGCTCTAACTTGCCAATATTTGGGACGATTTAAAAAAGCAAGGTTTCAGTTAGTAGCGCTATCCCAGTGTTACTTACATTTGTCATTCAAACCTCGAAAACACATTTTAACCCACTTTTCGAGAAAATCGTGAATTTGTAAAAATTCAGTATTCTCAACTTGTGCAACGGGGTCTGCTAACTTTGCCAATATTGGACGATTTAAAAAAGCAATGTTTCAGTTAGTAGCTCATCCAGTTTTACTTACTTGTCATTCAAACCTGAAAACTCATTTTTAACCCACTTTTGCGCGAAAAATCGTGATTTGTAAAAATTCAGTATTCTCAACTTTTCCGTGCTCTAACTTTGCCAATATTGGGACGATTGAAAAAAGCAATGTTTTAGTTAGCGGCTCATACAGTTTACTTACTATTGTCATTCAAACCCAGAAAATTCATGGTTGACCCACTATTCGATAAAGAAGAAAATCGTGAATCTGTAAAATTCATTTTCCTCAATTTTCCGTGCTCTAACTTTTGCCAATGATTGGCACGATTTAAAAAAGCAATGTTTCAGTTAGTAGCTCATACAGTTTCTTACTTTTGTCATGTAAACCTAGAAAACCATTTTTAACCTACTTTTCGAGAAAATCGGATTGTAAAAATTATCAGTTTTCTCAACTTTCCGTGCTCTAACTTTGCCAATATTGGCACGTTTAAAAAAGCAATGTTTTCAGTTAGTAGCGCATCCATTTTACTTACTTTTGTCATTCGAAAAAAACCTAGAAAACTCATTTGAACCCATTTTTCGAGAAAAATCGTGAATTTGTAAAAAATTCAGTTTTCTCACTTTCCGTGCTTCTAACTTGCCAATATTGGCACGATTTAAAAAAGCAGATGTTTCAGTTAGTAGCGCATCCAGTTTACTTATTTTGTCATTCAAACATAGAAACGTCATTTTTAACCTAACTTTCGAGAAATCGTGAATTTGTAAATTCAGTTTTCTCAACTTTTCCTGCTCTAACTTTGCCCAATATTGGCACGATTTAAAAAAAGCAATGATTGTAGTTTATGGCTCATACATTTTTACTTACTTTTGTCATTCAAACCTAGAAAAACTCATTTTAAACCCGATTTTTTCGAGAAGAATCGTGACTTTGTAAAAATTTCAGTATTCTCAACTTCTCCGTGCTCTCCTAACTTTGCCCAATATGGGACATTTAAAAAGGCCAATGTTTCATGGTAGCTCATCCAGATTTACTTACTTTTGTCTTCATCCCAGAAAATGTTCATTTTGATCCCACTATTCGAGTGAAAATCTTGAATTTGTAAAAAATTCAGTTCTCTCACCTTTTCCGTGCTCTAACGTTTGGGCCAATATTGGACGATTTAAAAAGCAATGTTTCAGTTATGTAGCGCATCCAGTTTACCTCTTTTGTCATTCCAACATAGTAAACTCATTTTTTAATCCTACTTTTTCGAGAAAATCGTGAATTTGTAAATTCAGTTTTCTCAATTTTCCCCTGCTCTAAACTTTGCCCAAATTGGCAACGATTTAAAAAATCAATTGATTTAGTTAGTGGCTCATACAGTTTACTTACTTGTCATTCAACTAGAAAACTCATTTGAACATACTTTTCGAGAAAATCGTGATTTGTACAAATTCAGTCTCATTCTCAACTTTTTTCCGTGCTCTAACTTTGCCATATTGGGACTATTGTAAAAAAGCAATGTTTTCAGTGAGTAGCTCATCCAGTTTACTTACTTTGTCCATTCAAAACCTAGAAAACTCATTTTTAACCCACTTTTCGAGAAAATCCGTGAATTTGGTAAAATTTCAGTATTCTCAACTTTTCCCGTGCTCTAACTTTGCCAATATTTGGACGATTTAAAAAGCGAATGTTTCAGTTAGTAGCGCATCCAGTTTACTTACATTTGTCTTCAAAAACCTGAAACACATTTTGAACCCACTTTTTCGAGAAAATCGTGAATTTGTAAAAAATTCAATATTCTCACTTTTCCGTGCTCTAACTTTGGCCAATATTGGGACATTTAAAAAAGCAATGTTTTAGTTAGGCGGCTCAACAGTTTACCTTACTATTTGTCATCATAACCCAGAAAATTCATTTTGACCCACTATTTCGAGAAAATCGTGAATTTGGTAAAAATTCAGGTTCTCTCTCTCACCTTTTCCGTGCTCTAACTTTGGCCAATTTGGGACGAATTGAAAAAAGCAATGTTTTTAGTTAGCGGCTCATACAGTTTACTTACTATTGTCATTCAAACCCAGAAAATTCATTTTGATCCCACTATTCGAGAAAATCGTGAATTTGTAAAAATTCAGTTCTCTCACCTTTTCCGTGCTCTAACTTTGCCAATATTGGGACGATTGAAAAAAAGCATGGTTTATTTCTGGCTCATACAGTTACTTACTATTGTCATTCAACCATAAAATTCATTTGATCCCTATCGAGAAAATCTTGAATTTGGTAAAAAGTCCAGTTCTCTCACCTTTTCCGTGCTCTACTTTGCAATATTGGGACGATTTAAAAAAGCAATGTTTCAGTTTAGTAGCGCATCCATTTTACTTACCTTTTGGTCATTCAAACATAGGGAAACCTCATTTTTAACCTACTTTCGAGAAAATCGTGACTTTGTAAAAATTCGTTTCTCACTTTCCTGCTCTAACTTTGCAATATTGGCACGATTAAAAAGCAATGATTTAGTTAGTGCTCATACAGTTTACTTACTATTGTCCATCAACCTAGAAAACTCATTGTTTGAACCTACTTTTCGAGAAAAATCGTGAATTTGTAAAAATTCAGTGAGTCTCAAATTTTCCCGTGCTCTAACTTTGCCAATGTGGGACGATTTAAAAAAGCAATGTTTCAGTAGTAGCTCATCCATTTTCTTACTTTTGTCATTCAAACGCTAGAAAACTCCATTTTTTAACCCACTTTTCGAGAAAATCGGGAATTTGTAAAAATTTCAGTATTCTCAACTTTCCGTGCTCTACTTTGCGCAGATATTGGGACCGATTTAAAAAAGCATGTTTTCAGTTAGTAGCGCATCCAGTTTACTTACATTGTCATTCACCTAGAAAACCCATTTTGAACCACTTTTCGAGAAAAATCGTGAATTTGTAAAAATTCAGTATTCTCCCTTTTTCCGTGCTCTACTTTGCCAATATTGGGACGATTTAAAAAGCATGTTTCAGTAATAGCCACAGTTCTTACTTTTGTCATTCAAGACCTAAAAACGCATTTTTAACCTCACTTTTCGAGGAAATCGTGAATTGTGTAAAAATTCAGTATTCCTCACTTTTCCTGCTCTTACTAAGCCTTTTGGCCAAATATTGGGCATTACCGATTGAAACGCCAATGCGGGGCAATATCGTTTATTTAGCGCTCAAACACTTTACTTACTATTGTCTTCAAATTCACCCACAAAATATCAATGATGGGTTTCCGTCGCCGACATTTCGAGTTGGAAGGAAGGAGGGGGGTGCGCATGATATTAACTGTGTAAATCTGGTATGAGAGGAGAGCGTGAGAGGGGGTGAGCTAAGAGAGGAACTGATGAGGAGGTTTTATCTCTGGGGGAATTAGACTAGAGGTGGAATCGGGGGGCTGTAAGAGTCAGATATGTGTATCTGTACTGGACGCTGGTTGAGAGATCTGGTGAGTAGTTGATAAGGGGATTGGACTATTTTGATGGCGACCTCCAGTTTGCTGCTCTCTTTGCCATATTGGCACGATTAAAAAAGCATGGTTCAGTTATAGCTCAATAATTTACGTACTTTTGTCATTTAAACCTAGAAAACTATTTATAACCTACTTTCGAGAAAATCGTGATTTGTAAAATTCGTGTTTCTCAAACTTTTCCGTGCTCTACTTTTGCAATATTGGCAAGATTAAAAAGCAATGTTTCTTAGTAGCGCATCCGTTTACTTATACTTTTGTCATTCAAACCTAGAAAACTTCATTTTGAACCCATTTTTCGAGAAAATCGTGAATTTTAAAAATTCAGTTTTCTCAACTTTTCCGTGCTCTAACTTTGCCAATATTGGCAACGATTTAAAAAAGCATGTTTCAGTTAGTAGCGATCCCATTTACTTACTTTTGTCATTCAAACATAGGAACTCATTTTTAACCTACTTTCGAGAAATCGTGAATTTGTAAATTCAGTTTTCTCCAACTTTTCCCGGCTTTCTAACTTTGCATATTGACAGCGATTAAAAAAGCCATGATTTAGTTAGTGGGCTCCTACAGTTTTACTTACTTTTGTCATTCAAACCTAGAAAACTCATTTTTAACCTCATTTTTCGAGAAATTCGTGGAATTTGTAAAAATTCCAGTAGTCTCACTTCTCCTGCTCTAAATTTGCCAATATTGGAACGATTTAAAAATCTAAGCATTTCAGTGAGTAGCTCATCCAGTTACTTACTTGTCATTCAATCCCAGAAATTCATTTTGATCCCACTATTCGAGAAAATCTTATTTTTGTAAAAATTCAGTTCTCTCCCTTTTCCGTGCTCTAACTTTGCCAATTTGGGAACGATTTAAAAAAGCATTGGTCATTAGTGCGCATCCAGTTTACTACTTTTGTCATTCAAACATAGAAACCTCATTTGTTAACCTGACCTTTTCGAGAATCGTGAATTTGTCAAAAATTCAGTTTTCCTCACCTTTTCCCTGCTCTAACTTTGCCAATATTTGGCACGATTTAAAAAAGCAATGATTTATTAGTGGCTCATACGTTTACTGTTACTTTTTGTCATTCAAGCCTAGAAACTCTTTTGAACCCACTTTTAGGAAGGAAAAATCGTTGAATTTGCTAAAAAATTCAGTATTCCTCAACTTTCGTGATCCTAATCTTTGCCAATATTGGGACGATTTTAAAAAAGCAATGTTTCCAGTGAGTAGCTCATCCAGTTTACTTACTTTGTCTTGCAAACCAAGAACTCATTTTTAAACCCCTTTTCGAGAAAATCGTGATTTGTAAAAATTTCAGTATTCTCACTTTTCCGTGCTCTAACTTTGCCAATAGTGGGACGATTTAATTAAAAAAGGCATGTTATCATTTAGTAGCGCATCCAGTTTTACTTACATTTGTCATTCAACCTCGAAAACCATTTTGAACCCACTTTTCGAAAAATCGCGTGAATTTGGAAAAATTCGTATTCTCAACTTTTTCCGTGCTCTAACTTTGCCAATATTGGACATTTAAAAAGCAATGTTTTTAAGTTATCGGCTCATACAGTTTACTTACTATTGTCACATCAAACCGCAGAAACTTCATTTTGATCCCACTATTCGAGCAAACGTGAATTTGTAAAAATTCAGTTCTCTCACCTTTTCCGTGCTCTAACTTTGCCAATATTGGGACGATTGAAAAAAGCAATGTTTTAGTTAGCGGCTCATACAGTTTACTTACTATTGTCATTCAAACCCAGAAATTCATGTTTGGATCCCACTATTCGAGGAAAATCTTGATTTGTAAAAATTCAGTTCTCTCACTTTTCCGTGCTCTAAACTTTTGCCAATATTGGGACGATTGAAAAAGCAATGGTTTGTAGCTGGCTCACCATCAAGTTTTTTCCTTACTATTGTCATTCAAACCCAGAAATTCATTTTGATCCCACTATTCGAGCAAATCTTGAATTTGTAAACATTCAGTTCTCTCACTACTTTTTCCGGCTCTAACTTGGCCATATTGGGACGATTTAAAACAGAATGTTTTTCAGTTAGTAGCGCATCCAGTTTACTTACTTTTGTTCCATTCAAACATAGGAAACTCATTTTAACCTACTTTTCGAGAAAAATCGTGAATTTGTAAAAATTCAGTTTTCTCAACTTTGCCGTGCTCCTAACTTTGCCAATATTGGCACTATTAAAAAAGCATGATTTAGATTTAGTGATCATACAGTTTACTGTACTTTTGTCATTCAAACCTAGAAAAACATCATTTTGACCTACTTTTCGAGAAAATCGGTGAATTTGTACAATTCAGTATTCTCAACTTTTCCGGCTCTACTTTGCCAATATTGGGACGATTTAAAAATCAATGTGTCATTAAGTACCATCCAGTTTACTTACTTTTGTCATTCAAACCTAAGAAACTCATTTTTAACCCACTTTTCGAGAAATCTGAATTTGTAAAATTCAGTATTCTCACTTTTCCGTGCTCTAACTTTGCCAATATTGGGGGACGATTTAAAAAAAGCATGTTTCAGTTAGTAGCGCATCCAGTTTCTTACTTTGTCATTCAACCTAGAAAAAACACATTTTGAACCCACTTTTCGGAAATCGTGATTTGTAAAAAAGTCAGTTATTCTCAACTTTTCCGTGCTCTAACTTTGCCATATTGGGAACGATTGAAAAGCAATGTTTTAAGTTAGGCGGCTCATCATTCACTTACTATTGTCATTCAAACCCTGAAAAATTCATTTTATCCCACTATTACGAGAAATCGTGAATTTGGTAAAATTTCAGTTTTCTCAATTTTCCGTGCTCTAACTTTGGGCCAATATTGGGACGATTTTTAAATAAGCAATGTTCAGTTAGTACTCCTACAATTTACTTACTTTGTCATTTAAACCTAGAAAACTCATTTTAACCTACTTTTCCGGAGAAAATCGTGAATTTGTAAAAATTCATTTTCCAACTTTTCCGTGCTCTAACTTGGCCAAGATTGGGATGATTTAAAAAAGCAATGTTTCAGTTAGTAGCGCTCCAGTTTACTTGACTTTTTGTCATCACACCTAGAGTCTATACTCATTTTGAACCCATTTTTCGAGAAAATCGTGCTTTGTAAAAATTCAGTTTTTCAACTTTTCCGTGCTCTTAACTTTTGCCAATATTGGCACGATTTAAAAAAGCAATGTTTTCAGTTAGTAGTGTAGCGCATGCTCATTTTACTTACTTTTGTCCATTCAAACATAGGCAACTCATTTTTTAACCTACTTTTTCGAGAGAATCGTGATTTGTAAAGATTCAGTTTCTCAACTTTCCCTGCTCTACTTTGCCAATATTGGGCACGATTTAAAAAAGCATGATTTAGTTAGTGGCTCTACAGTTTAACTACTTTTGTCATTCAAACCTAGAAACAACTCCTTTTTAAAAACCCATTTTCGAAAAATCGGAATTTGTAAAAAATTCAGTATTCTCAACTTCTCCGTGCTCTAACTTTTGTCCAATCTTGGGACGATTGAAAAAGCAATGTTTTAGTTAGCGGCTCATACAGTTTACTTACTATTGTCATTCAAACCCAGAAAATTCATTTTGATCCCACTATTCGAGAAAATCGTGAATTTGGTAAAATTCAGATTCTCTCACCTTTTTCCGTGCTCTAACTTTGGCCAATATTGGGACGATTGAAAAAAGCAATGTTTTAGTTAGCGGCTCATACAGTTTACTTACTATTGTCATTCAAACCCAGAAAATTCATTTTGATCCCACTATTCGAGGAAAATCTTGAATTGTAAAATTCAGTTTCTCTCCCCTTTTCCGTGCTTCTAACTTTGCAAATTGGACAGATTGAAAAAGCAATGGTTTAGTTAGTGCTCTACAGTTTAACTTACTATTGTCATTCAAACACCCAGAAAATTCATTTGATCCCCCTATTCGAGAAAATCTTGAATTGGTAAAAAATTCAGTTCTCTCACCTTTCCGTGCTCTAACTTTTGCCAATATTGGGAACGTTTAAAAAAGCAATGTTTCAGTTAGTAGCGCATCCAGTTTTACCTACTTTTGTCATTCAAACTAGAAAACTCATTTTGAACCTCCTTTTCGAGAAAATCGTGAATTTGTAAAATTCAGTAATTCCTCATCTTTTCCGTGCTCTCTCTCAATTTGCCAATATTGGACGATTTAAAAAGCAATGATTTGTTGTGGCTCATACAGTTTTTACTTACTTTTGTCATTCAAACTCTAGAAACTCATTTTTGAACCTACTTTTCGAGAAAAATACCGTGATTTGTAAAAATTCAGTATTCTCAACTTTTCCGTGCTCTAACTTTGCCATATTGGGACGATTTAAAAAAGCAATGTTTTCAGTTATTAACGCTCATCCAGTTTCTTACTTTTTCATTCAAACCTAGAAAACTCATTTTAACCCATTTTTCGAGAAAATCGTGAATTTGTAAGAATAAAAATTCAGTATTCTCAACTTTTGCCGTGCTCTAACTTTGCCAATAGTGGGACGGATTTAAAAAGCAATGTTTCATTAGTATCTCATCCGAGTTTACTTATTACCTTTGTCATTCAAACCTAGAAAACACATTTGAACCCACTTTTCGACAAAATCGTGAATTTGTAAAGAATTCAGTATTCTCAACTTTTTCCGTGCCTCTACCTTTGCCAATATTGGGACGGATTTCTAAAATCAATGTTTTTTAGTTAGCGGCGCATAGAGTTTTACTTACTTTGTCATTCAAACCCAGAAATTCATTTTGATCCACTATTCGAGAAAATCGTGAATTTGTAAAAATTCAGTATCTCTCAACATTTTCCGTGTGCTTTAACTTTGCCAATATTGGGACTATTGAAAAAGCAATATGTTTAGTTAGGCGGCTCATACAGTTTACTTTCTATTGTCATTCAAACCCAGAAAATTCATTTTGAGCCCGACTATTCGAGCGTGGGGGAAATTTTTAAAAATTCGTAATTTTCACCCCCTTCAGTGCTCTAAAATTTGCCAAAAATTGGGACGGTTTTTAAAAAAACAATGTTTCAGTTGGTAGCTCACCAGTTTCCCCTTTCTTTTTGTCCCTTCAAAACCCAGAAAAATCATTTTTAAACCCACTTTTTGAGAAAAAACGTGAATTTTTAAAAAATTTAGTTTTCTCAACTTTTTCCCTGCTCTAACTTTGCCAATATTGGGGGCGATTTAAAAAAGCAATGTTTTTGTTAGTAAAACGCATCCGTTTACTTACTTTTTTTCATTCAAAACCCAGAAAAAAACCCTTTTTTAAAACCCCCTTTTCGAGAAAAATTTGTGAAATTTTTTAAAAAATTTAGTTTTTTCCTTTACCTTTTCCCTGCTCTAACTTACCAATATTGGGACGATTTAAAAAAAAACAATGTTTTTAGTTTGTAGCGCATCCCTTTACTTACATTTGTCATTCAAAAACCCAGAAAAAAACATTTTTTAACCCACTTTTTGAGAAAAACGGGAATTTTTAAAAAAATTTAGATTTTCACCTCTTAAGTTGGGGTCTAACTTTTCCCAAAATTGGGGCGATTTAAAAAAACAATGTTTCAGTTTGTAGCCCCAAACCAGTTTAAATTA
The DNA here is from genome assembly GCA_024703675.1 of Drosophila nebulosa. Taxonomy (NCBI): domain Eukaryota; kingdom Metazoa; phylum Arthropoda; class Insecta; order Diptera; family Drosophilidae; genus Drosophila; species Drosophila nebulosa. The sequence goes on from JANFPS010000244.1 coordinate 11,482, forward strand.
CCTTTTTCATTAAAAACCCAGAAAAAATCATTTTTTAACCCAAATTTTTCGGGGAAAATCGTGAATTTGGGAAAAAAATTTAGTTTTCTCAATTTTCCGTGCTCTAACTTGGGAAAAAATTGGCACGATTTTTTTAAAAGCAATTTTTTCAGTTTGTAGCGCATCCCTTTTACTTACTATGTCTTCAAACCTAAAAAACTTTATTTTAAAACCCACTTTTCGAGAAAATCGTGAATTTTTAAAAATTCAGTATTCCTTCTTCAGTGCCCCTAACCCTTTTCCAATATTGGGACGGGTTGAAAAAAGCAAAGTTTCAGTTTTTGAGCTTATCCCGTTTTTCTTTTCTTTTTCATTTTTAAAACCCAGAAAACTAATTTTTTAACCCCCTTTTTGAAAAATCGTGAATTTGTTTAAAAAATTCCCTTTTTTTCAACTTTTTCCCCCGCTCTAACTTTTCCAATATTGGAAAGATTTAAAAAAGCAAAGGTTTTTGGGTTTGTGGCTATACAGGGTTTTTTACTTTTTTCATTCAAAACCCAGAAAACTCAATTTTTAAAAAACCCCTTTTTTGAGGAAAATCGTTTAATTTTTAAAAATTTATTTTTCAAATTTTCCCTGCTCTTAAAAAAAAAAACAATTTTCAGTTGTAAAACTTTTACATTTTTCTTACTTTTTTTCACTCAAACCTAGAAAAAATTTTTTTTAACCCACTTTTCGAAAAAAAACCCTGAAATTTTTAAAAATTTAGTTTTTTTCAACTTTTCTGCTCTAACTTTGGGCCAAAAATTGGGGGCGATTTAAAAAAAACCCAAAGTCCCCAGTTTTTGTAGTCCTCCCTTTTTTTTACATTTGTCATTCAAACCCCGAAAACTCATTTTGAACCCACTTTTCGAAAAAAAAACGTGAATTTGTTTAAAAAAACAGTATTCTCAAATTTTTCCCTTTCTCTAACCCTTTTCCAAAAATTGGGACCGGGTTTAAAAAAGCAATGTTTTAGTTTTGTAGCGCATCCAGTTTAAATTACATTTTCATTCAAAACCCAGAAAACACATTTTTTAAACCCCCCTTTTCGGGGAAAACTGAATTTTTTAAAAATTCATATTCCAAACCCCTTAAGGGTTTTAACTTTGCCAATATTTTTGGGCGATTTTTAAAAAAAAAATGGGTTTTAGTTGTACGCATCCATTTTTTTCTTACATTTGTCATTAAAACCCAGAAAACTCATTTTTTAAAACCCCTTTTCGAGAAAAACGTGAATTTTTAAAAAAATTTAGTTTTCTCAACTTTTCCGTGCTCTAAAAATTTGGGCAATATTTGGGACGATTTAAAAAAACAATGTTTTTAGTTAGTAGCGCATCCAGTTCACTTCTTTTGTCCCCTTCAAACCTAGAAAAATCATTTTTTTAAACCCCCTTTTCGAGAAAAACGTGAATTTGTAAAAATTTTAGGGTTTTCCAACTTTTCCCTTTCTCTAACTTTTTTCCAAATTGGCACGATTTTAAAAAAACAAAGATTTTTGGGTTTGTGGTCATACAGTTTATTTTTTTTTGTTTATTCAAACCCAGAAAACTATTTTGAACCCCCTTTTTTTTGAGAAAACGGGGAATTTGTAAAAATTCAAATTTTCCAAATTTTCCCTGCTCTAACCCCCTTTTTCCCAAAATTGGCACGATTTTAAAAAAAACAAAGTTTCAGTTGTAGCGCATTCCCGTTTACTTACTTTTTTTTCCCCTCCAAAACCCAAAAAAAAATTTTTAAAACCCCCTTTTCGAAAAAAACCCCTGAATTTTTAAAAAAATTTAGTATTCTCAACTTTTCCCTGTCCCAAATTTCCCAAAATTGGGACGATTGAAAAAAAAAAAAAAAAACAATTTTTTAGTTTTGTAGCGCATCCAGTTTACTTACTTTTTTCATTCAAAACCCAAAAACTCATTTTTAAAACCCACTTTCGGAAAAAAAATCGTGAAATTTTTAAAAATTTTGTTTCTCAACTTTTTTCCCGGGTCTAACTTTTCCAATATTGGGCGATTTAAAAAAAAACAATGTTTTAAATTAGTACTCATCCAGTTTAAATTACTTTTGTCATTCAAACCCAGAAAACTCATTTTTAAAAAAACCCCCTTTTTTGAGAAAAACGTGAATTTTTTAAAATTCCCCGTATTCTTTAACTTTTTTTGTGCTCTAACTTTGCCAAATTGGGGGCGATTTAAAAAAGCAATGTTTTAGTTAGTAGGGGCATCCCCGGGGTTTTCTTTCATTTGGGCATTCAAACCTAGGGAAAAAACATTTTAACCCCTTTTTGAGAAAAAACGTTTAATTTGTAAAAATTCATATTCCCCCAACTTTTTTTCCCTGCTCTAATTTGGGGATATTGGGCCCATTGAAAAAAAGGGGAATGTTTTAAATTAGCGGCCATACAGTTTTTCTTTCTATTGTCAAATTTAAACCAGAAAAATTTTATTTTGATCCCCCTATTCGAGAAAATTTGTGAAATTTTTAAAAAATTTAGTTTCTCCCCTTTTCCCCTGCTTTTAATTTGCCAATATTGGGACATTGAAAAAAAGGGAATGGTTTTTGTTAGTAGCTTTATACGTTCACTTACATTTGTCCCTTCCCAAAAAAGTTTTTTTGAAGACAAATGTAAGTGAACTGTATGAGCTCTAATAAACATTGCTTTTTTCAATCGTCCCAATATTGGCAAAGTTAGAGCAGGAAAAAGGGGGAGAACTGAATTTTTTCAAATCCGATTTTTTTCGAATAGTGGATCAAAAGAATTTTCTGGGGTTTTAATGACAAAAGTAAATAAAATGTATGGCCGCTAAATAAACATTGCTTTTTTCAATCGTCCCAATATGGGAAATTAGAGCACGGAAAAGTTGAAATACTGAATTTTTTCAAATTCCGATTTTTTTCGAAAAATGGGTTCAAAATGTGTTTTCTAGGTTTGAATGACAAAAGTAATAAACTGGGGTGCGCTATAACTGAAAAATTTCTTTTTTAAATCGCCCAAAATTTTGGGAAAATTAGAGCACGGAAAAGTTGAGAAACTGAATTTTTACAAATTACGTTTTTTCGAAAAAATGGGTTAAAAATGATTTCTAGGTTTGAATGACAAAAGTAAGTAAAAATGGATGAGCTACTAACTGAAAAATTGCTTTTTTTTTAAACGCCCCAAAATTGGGAAAGTTTGAGCCGGGAAAAGTTGAGAAACTAATTTTTACAAATTCACGTTTTTTTTCGAAAAATAGGTTTTAAAAAAGAGTTTTCTAGGTTTTAATGACAAAAGTAAGTAAACTGGATGCGCTACTAACTGAAAAAATTGATTTTTTCAATCGTCCCAATATTGGGAAAGTTAGACACGGAAAAGTTGAGAAAACTGAATTTTTTTCAAAACACGATTTTTTCAAAAGTGGGTTTTAAAAAAGGTTTTTCTAGGTTGAGTGCAAAAGTAAGTAAACTGGTTCGCTACAACTGAAACATTGTTTTTTAAAACGTGCCAATATTGGCAAAGTTAGAGCAGGGAAAAAATTGAGAAAAAATGAATTTTTACAAATTCACGTTTTCTCGAAAAATGGGTTTAAAATAGTTTTCTAGGTTTGAATGACAAAAAAAAATAAAATGTATGACCCCTAAAATAAATCATTGCTTTTTTTAAAACGTGCCAATTTGGCAAAGTTGAGCAGGAAAGTTTAGAAAAAATGAATTTTTGCAAATTCACGATTTTCTCAAAAAATGGGTGAAAAATAGTTTTCTAGGGTTTTAATGACAAAAGAAGGGAAGGATGCGCTACTAAAATGAAACATTTCTTTTTTAAAACGTGCCAAAATTGTCCCAAAATTTGAGACGGAAAAGTTGAGAAAAATGAATTTTTTTCAAAATTACGTTTTTTTCGAAAAGTGGGTTCAAAATGAGTTTTCTAGGTTTAATGACAAATGAAATAAACTGGATGGTACAAATAAACATTGTTTTTTAAATCGTCCCCCTATTTGGCAAGTTAGAGCCTTAAGAGGTGAGAATACTGAATTTTTAAAATTCCCGTTTTTTTCGAAAAATGGGTTCAAAAAAGTGTTTTCTAGGTTTTAATGACAAAGTAAGTAAAAAGGTCGCTACTAATGAAAAATTGCTTTTTTTAAATCGTCCCAATATTTTTCAAAATTAGGCAAAGGAAAGTTTAGAATATGAATTTTTACAAATTTACGATTTTTTCGAAAAGTGGGTTCAAAAAGAGTTTTCTGGGATTGAATGACAAATGTAAGAAAAATGGATGGCTACTAAATGGACTTGCTTTTTTTAAATCGTCCAATATTGGCAAAGTTAGAGCACGGAAAAATTGAAAAATGAATTTTTACAAATTTACGATTTTTTTCGAAAAATGGTTAAAAAAAGAGTTTTCTAGGTTTGAGTGCAAAAGAAGTAAACTGATGAGCTAAATGAAACATTGCTTTTTTAAGAGCAGGAAAAGTTGAAAAACTGAAAAATTTTTTCAAAATTTCCCCTTTTCCGAAAAGGGTTCAAAATGAGTTTTCTAGGTTTGAATGACAAAAATAAGAAACGTATAGCCCTAACCTAAAATTTTTTTTTAAATCGTGCCAAAATTTTGGCAAAGTTAGAGCAGGGAAAAAATTGAGAAACTGAATTTTTCAAATTCAATTTTTTTTCGAAAAGTGGTTAAAAATATTTTCAGGTTTGAATGACAAAAATAAGTAAAAATGGGTAAGCTACAAAAATGAAAAAATTGCTTTTTTCAATCCCCCCAATATTGGCAAAATTAGACACTGAAAAGGAAAACGAATTTTTCAATTCACGATTTTCCGAAAAGTAGGTTTAAAAAAGAGTTTTTTCTAGGTTTGAATGACATATAAATGAAAAGGATGCGCACTAAATGAAACTTGCTTTTTTAAATCTGCCAATATTGTCAAAGTTAGAGCACGGAAAATTGAGAAAAAATGAATTTTTTTCAAATTTACGATTTTTTCGAAAAAGTGGGTTCAAAATGAGTTTTCTAGGTTTTTAAGACAAAGGTAAGTAAACTGGATGCGCTACTAAATGAAAAATTTCTTTTTTTAAAACTCCAATATTGGCAAAGTTAAGCACTTTAAAGGGAGAAAAACTGAATTTTTACAAAATTCCCGTTTTCCGAAAAATGGGTTCAAAATGTGTTTTTCTAGGTTTTTAATGACAAAAGTAATAAATGGGTGCGCTACTAAATGAAACATTGTTTTTTAAATCGTCCAATATTGGCTAAATTAGAGCACGGAAAAGGTGAGCGGGTTCAAAATGAGTTGGTCACAGGTTTGAATGACAACAAGTAAGTAAACACTTGTGATGCCGCTATAAACTGAAACACTTGATTTTTTAAATCGTTTCCCAATATTGCCAAAGTTAGAGCACACGAAAAGTTGAGAATCACTGAATCTTTTACAAATCGACACGATTTTCTCGAAAAGTGGCGTTCCCAAATGATTGTTTTAGCGTCTTGAATGACAAAAGTAATGTGAAACTTGGCCTATGCCGCTACTAACTGAAACCCCCACCTGCTTTTTTCACGAATTCGTGCCAATGCCCCATGTCAAAGTTAGAGCACGGAAAGTTGAGGAACACTGAATTTTTTACAAATCACGATTTTCTCGAAAATTGGGTTCAAAATGGTTTTCTAGGATTTGAATGGGAGATAATGTAAGTAAACTGGATGCGCTCATAAAACTGTACATGCTTTTTTAAATACGTCCAAATATTGGCAAAGTAGTAGTAGATATTTAAGGAAGGTTTGCAGAATACTGAATTTTTACAAATTCACGATTCTCGAAACAAAGTGGGATTCAAAATGTGTTTTCTAGGTATTGGAAAAAAAATGACAAATGTAAGTAAACTGGAATGCGCTACTGAAACATTGCCCCCCTTTTTTTTAATCGTTCACAATCATTGCAAATTAGAGCCGGAATGAGGTGAGAATACTGTCCTCCGAATTTTACAAATTCACATGATTTTCTCGAAAAAGTGGGGTCAAAATGTGTTTTCTAGGTCCTTGAATGACAAAATGTAAGTAAACTGATGCACTACTAAACTGAAAACCATTGCTTTTGATCCTCCAATCGTCCCCAATATTGGCCAAAGTAGAGCACGGAAGAGGGAGAATACTGAATTTTACAAATTCACGATTTTCTCGAAAAGTGGGTTCAAGATGAGGCCCGAGCGATGGTTTGGATGACACAATGTAAAGAAAACGGATGAGATACTAACTGAGACAGTGCTTTTTTAAATCGTCCACAATATTGCAAATGTTAGAGCACGGAAAATGTTGAGAAATACTGGCATTTTTACAAATTCACGATTTCTCGAATAGTAGGTTATAATGAGTTTTCTAGGTTTGATGACAAATGTAAGCAAACTGGATGCGCTACTAACGAAACATTGCCTTGTTTTTTAAATCGTCCCAAATTTGGCAAGTTTCGAGCACTTGAGAGGTGCGAATACTGAATTTTCATAATTCACGATTTTCTCGAAAAGGGTGCAAAAATGTGATTTCTAGTTTGAATTTATGACAAATGTTAAGTAAAACTGGATGCTGCTTACTAACTGAAACATTGGCTTTTTTATAATCGTCCAATATTGGCAAAGTTTTTAGAGCACGGAAGTTGAGAATACTGATTTTTACAAATTCACGATTTTCTCGAAAAAGCGGGTTCAAAATGAGTTTTCCCCTTTGTTTGGGGTTTGAAGACAAAAAAAGAATTAAACTGGAATGCGCTAACTTAACGGAACATTTGCCCCTTTTTAAATCGTCCCAATATGGCACTAAGTTAGAGCACGGAAAGGTGGAGAGATCCTGAATTTAACAAATCACGCTTTCTCGAAAAGTGGTTTAAAATTAGGTTTTCTAGGTTTGACACTGAACAAAAAGAAAAGTAAACTGGGATGCGCTACTAACGAAAACATGCTTTTTAAATCGTGCCAATATTGGCAAAGTAGACAGGGAAAAGTTGAGAAAACTAAATTTTACAAATTCACGATTTCTCGAAAATGGGTTCAAAAATGAGTTTTCTAGGGTTTTTTTGAATGACAATAGTACAGTAAACTGTATGAGCACTACTAACATAGGATCATTGGCCTTTTTAAATCGTGCCAATAGTGGCAAAGTTAGAGCAGGGAAAAGTTGAGAATACTGAATTTTTACAAATTCACGATTTTCTTCGAAAAGTAGGTTCAAAATGCAGTTTTCTAGGTTTTCGAATGACAAATGTCGTTAAGTGAACGTATGAGCTACTAACTGAAACATTGCTGTTTTTAAAATCGTCCCAATATTGGACCAAAGTTAGAGCACCGGAAGAGGTTGAGATATACTGAATTTTTTACAATTACTATTTTCTCGAAAAGTGGGTCAAAAGGAAGTTGCTCCAGGTTTGAATGACAAAAAGTAAGTAAACTGGATGCGCTACTACTGAAAACATTGTGTTTTTAAATCGTCCAATATTGGCAAAAGTTGAAGCAGGGAAAAGTTGAGAAAACTAAATTTTACAAAATTCACGATTTTCTCGAAAAATGGGGTCAAAATGAGTTTTCTAGGTTTGAATGACAAAAGTAAGTAAAACCTGTATGAGCCACTAACTAAGATCATGCTTTTTTGTAAATCGCATGCAATAGTGGCAAAGTTAGAGCAGGGATTAAAGCCCCCTTGAGAATACTGAATTTTTACAAATTCCCGATTTTCTCGAAAAGTAGGTTCAAAAGGAGTTTCTAGGTTGAATGACAAATGTAAGTGAAAACTAGCCCGATATGAGTACTAACTGAAACATGCTTTTTCCAAATGTCGTCCAATATTGGCAAAGTTAGAGACAGAAGAGGTGACCGAATACGAGAATTTTTTACAAATTTACGATTTTCTCGAAAAGTGGGTTCTAAAATGAGTTGTCCAGGTTTGGGAATGACAAAAGTTAAGTAAACTTGGATGCGCCAATAACTGAAAACATTGCTTTTTTAAATCGTCCATATTTGGCAAAGTTAGAGCACGGAAAAGTTGAGGAATATGAATTTTTACAACTTCCACGATTTTCTCGAAAAGTGGTGTTTTTAAAAATGAGTTTCTATAGGTTTGAATGACAAAAGAAGTAAACTGGATGAGCTACTAACTGAACATGCTTTTTTAAATCGTCCCAAAAATATTGGCAAAGTTAAGAGGCACGGGAAAAGTTGAGCAATACTGGAATTTTTACAAATTCACGATGTTCTCTGACAAAGTAGGTTTAAAAATGAGGTTTTCTAGGTTTTTGAAATGACAAAAGTAAGTAAACTGGATGCGCGTACTAACTGAAACATGATTTTTCATCGTCCCAATATTGGCAAAGTGTAGAGGCACGAAAAGTTGCAGAATTACTGAATTTTTACAAATTCAACCGATTTGAGATTTCGAAACAGTGGGTTAAAAAATGAGTTTTCTAGGTTTGAGTGACAAAAGAGTAAGTAAAACTGGATGCGCTACTAACTGAAACTTGTTTTTTAAATCGTGCCTTAATATGGCCAAAGTTAAGCAGCGGTAAAAGTTCGAGAAAACCTGAAATGTTCAAATTCACGATTTTCTCGAAAAATGGGTTCACAAAGGAGTTTCCTAGGTTTGAATGACACAAAAAAAAAGTAAACTGTATGAGCACTAACTAAATCACCCGCCTGCACTTTTTTTAAAATCGTGCCAATATGGCAAAGTTTAGAGCAGGGAAAAAGTTGCTGAGAAAACTGAATTTTTACAAATTCACGATTTTTCCGAAAAGTGGGTTAAAAATGCGGTTTTCTAGGTGTGAATGAAAAAGTAAGTGACTGGATGCGTACTAACTAAAACATTGCTTTTTAAAATCGTGCAATATTGGCAAGTTAGAGCAGGGAAAAGTTGAGAAGGAAAACTGAAATTTTTACAAAATTCACGATTTTCTCGAAAAATGGCCGGTTCAAAATGAGTTTTCTAGTTTTGAATGACAAAAAAAAAGTAAACTGTAGAGCCACACTAACTAAATCATTGCCTTTTTTTTAAATCGTGCCAAATTGGCAAAGTTGAGCAGGGAAAAGTTGAGAAAACTTGAATTTTCTACAAATTCACGATTTCTCGAAAAGTGGCCGTTCAAATGAGTTTCTAGGTTTGAATGACAAATGTGTAAGTAAAAACTGGATGCGCCTACTAACTGAAACATTGCTTTTTTACATCGCAATATTGGCAAAGTTAGAGCAACTTAAGAGCGTGGCGAATACTGAATTTTTAACAAATTCACGATTTTCTCGAAAAAGTGGGTTCAAAATGTGTTTTTCTAGGTTGAATGATCTACTGTAAGTAAAACTGGATGCGCTACTAACTGATAACATTGCTTTTTTAAATCTGTCTCCAACAGTGGCAAAGTTAAGAAGCACGGAAGAAAAGTTTGAGAATACTGAATTTTTACAAATCACGATTTTTCGAAAAGTGGTGTAAAAATGAGTTTTCTAAGGTTTGAGTGGAAAAAGTAAGTAAATGGATGCGATAATAACTGAAACATTGCTTGTTTAAATCGTGCCAATATGGCCAAAGTTAGAGAGGGAAAAGTTGAGAAAACTGAATTTTTACAAATTCACGATTTTCTCGAAAAATGGGTTCAAAATGAGTTTTCTAGGTTTGAATGACAAAAAAAAAGTAAACTGTATGAGCCACTAACTAAATCATTGCTTTTTTAAATCGTGCCAATATTGGCAAAGTTAGAGAGGGAAAGTGAGAAAACACTGATATTTTTACAAATTCACGATTTCTCGGAAAAGTGGGTTAAAATGAGGTTTTCTAAGGTTTGAATGACAAAATAAGTGAACTGGATGCGCTACTAACGAAACATTTTGCTTTTTTAAATAGTGCCAATATTGTCAAAAAAATAAAAAAAAAAAAGTTGGTAGAGCACGAAAAGTTGAGAAAAAACTGAATTTTTACACAAATTCACGAGTTTCTCCCTGAAAAACAAAAGTGGGTTCAAATAGTTTCTAGGTTGAATGACAAATGCTAAGTAAACTGGATGCGCTACTAACTGAAACATTGCTTTTTTAAATGTCCCAATATTTTGGGAAAGTTTGGGGGGAATACGAATTTTTACAAATTCACGATTTTCTCGAAAAATGGTTTTTAAAAAGAGTTTTCTAGGTTTGAATGACAAGTAAGTAAAATGGATGGGCTTAAAAGAAACATTGCTTTTTTAAATGTCCCAATATTGCAAAGTTAGAGCACGGAAAAAGTTGAGAAAACTGGGTTTTTTTTCAAATTCCGATTTTCTCCAAAAAAATGGGTTCAAAAAGATTTTTGGTTTGAAGACAAAAAATAAGTAAACTGGATGGCACTAACTGAAACATTTCTTTTTTTTAAATGTCCCCCAAAATTGGCAAAATTAGACACAAAGGTGGAAAAACTGAATTTTACAAAAATTTACGATTTTTCGAAAAAAATGGGTTCAAAATGGTTTTTTAGGTTTTAATGACAAATTAAGTAAACTGGATGGCTATAAGAAACATGCTTTTTTTTAAATCGTCCCCAATATTGGCTAAGTTAGAGCACGGAAAGGGAGGGGAAACAATTTTTTCAAAAATTTAGATTTTCTCGAAAAGTGGGTTCAAAATGTTTTTCTGGTTTTTAATGCAAAAGTAAGAAACTGGATGGTATAACAAACATTGCTTTTTTAAAATTGTCCCAAATTGGCAAAGTTTGGAACCCGGAAAAAAATTGAGAAAACTGAATTTTTACAAATTCACGATTTTCGAAAAGTGGTTTTTAAAAGAGTTTTCTGGTTGAATGACAAAAGTAAGTAAAATAGGGGCTACCAACTGAAAATTGCCTTTTTAAATGTCCCAATATTGGCAAATTAAGCACGAAAGGGAAATACGAATTTTTTCAAATTCACGATTTTTTCGAAAAATGGGTTCAAAAAAGTTTTTAGGTTTGATGACAAAAGTAAGTAATGATGAGTACTAAGAAAATTTCTTTTTTTAAAAAGTCCCAATATTGGCCCAAAGTTTTGAGCACGGAAGAGGTGAGAAACTGAATTTTTTCAAAAATTACCATTTTCTCGAAAAGTGGGTCAAAAATGAGTTTTCAGGTTTTTAATGAAAAGTAAGTAAATGGATGGCTACTAACGAAAATTTTTTTTTAAAAGTCCCAATTGGCAAGTTTTTGAGCACGGAAAAGTTGAGGGAAAACGAATTTTTACAAATTTAATTTTCTCGAAAAAGTGGTTCAAAAGAGTTTTCTAGGTTTGATGACAAAGTAAGTAAAATGGAGGGGTAAAACGAAACCAAAATTTCTTTTTTAAATCGTTTTCCCCAATTTAAATTGGGC
>JANFPS010000245.1:0-22750 GCA_024703675.1 Drosophila nebulosa
TTTCCTGCTATAAACATTTGCCAATATTGGGACGATCACAAAAAGCAATGTTTCAGTAAGAAGCTCATCTAGTTCACCTTCGTTTGTCATTTAAACCTAGAAAACTCATTTTGAACCCACTTTTCGAGAAAATCGTGAATTTATAAAAATTTACTAATCTAGCAAACTTAAGATCGATACCGACATAATCTTACTTTTCCGTGCTCTAACATTGCCAATACTGCGATGATGACAAAAAGCAATTTATCAGTTAGCAGCTCATCCAGTTTACCTTTATTTGTCATTGAAACCTAAAAAACTCATTTTGACCCACTTTTCGAAAAACTCGTGAATTTGTAAAAATTGACTAATCTGGCGAACTTAAGATCGATACCGACATATTCTCATCTTTTCCGTGCTCTAACATTGCCAATATTGCGATGATGACAAAAAGCAATTTATTAGTTAGCAGCTCATCTAGTTTACCTTTATTTGTTTTTTCAAACCCAAAAAAACTCATTTTGAACCCACTTTTCGAAAAAAGCGTGAATTTGTAAAAATTGAGTATTTTCAGCTTTTTCGTGCTATAACAATGCCAATATTGGGACGATCACAAAAGCAATTAACAGTAAGAAGCTCATCTAGTTCACCTTCGTTGGTCATTTAAACCTAGAAAACTCATTTTGAACCCACTTTTCGAGAAAATCGTGAATTTATAAAAATTTACTAATCTAGCAAACTTAAGATCGATACCGACATAATCTTAACTTTTCCGTGCTCTAACATTGCCAATACTGCGATGATGACAAAAAGCAATTTATCAGTTAGCAGCTCATCCAGTTTTTCCTTTATTTGTCATTCAAACCTAAAAAACTCATTTTGAACCCACTTTTCGAAAAATCGTGAATTTGTAAAAATTGGGTATTTGCAGCTTTTCCACGCTATAACATTGCCAATATTGGGACGATCACAAAAAGCAATGTATCAGTAAGAAGCTCATCTAGTTCACTTTCGTTTGTCATTAAAACCTAGAAAACTTATTTTAAACCCACTTTTCGAGAAAATCGTGAATTTGTAAAAATTTACTAATCTGGCGAATTTAAAATCGATACCGACATAATCTTAACTTTTCCGTGCTCAACATTGCTAATATTGCGATGATGACAAAAAAGCATGTATCAGTTAGCAGCTCATCCAGTTTACCTATATTGTCATTCAAACCTAAAAAACTCATTTTGAACCCACTTTTCGAAAAAAATCGTGCATTTGTAAAAATTGAGTATTTTCAGCTTTTCATGCTAAAAAATTGCCAATATTGGGACGATCACAAAAAGCAATGTATCAGTAAGTAGCTCATCTAGTTCACTTTCGTTTGTCATTCAAACCTAGAAAACTCACTTTGAACCCACTTTTCGAGAAAATCGTGAATTTGTAAAAATTGACTAATCTGGCGAACTTAAGATCGATACCGACATAATCTTAACTTTTTCGTGCTCTAACATTGCCAATACTGCGATGATGACAAAAAGCAATTTATCAGTTAGCAGCTCATCCAGTTTACCTTTATTTGTTATTCAAACCTAAAAAACTCATTTTGAACCCACTTTTCGAAAAAATCGTGAATTTGTAAAAATTGAGTATTTTCAGGCTTTCCATGCTTTAACATTGCCAATATTGGGACGATCACAAAAAGCAATGTATCAGTAAGAAGCTCATCTAGTTCACCTTTCGTTTGTCATTCAAACCTAGAAAACTCATTTTGAACCCACTTTTCGAAAAAATCGTGAATTATGTAGAAAAATGGGTAATCTCGCTTTTCCATGCTATAACATTCCATATGGGGACGATCACAAAAAGCATGTATCAATTAGCAGCTCATTCCCGTTTACCTTTTATTTGTCATTCAACACCTAAAAAACTCATTTGAAAACCCACTTATCGGAAAAAATCGGTGAACTTTTTTCAGCTTTTCCGTGCTATACATTGCCAATATGGGACGATCACAAAAAGCAATGCATCAGTAAGAAGCTCATCTTGTTTACTGTTCGTTTGCCATTCAACCATAGAAAATCTCATTTGGGAGACCCACTTTAACATTGCTATTGCATCATGGCCAGTTTAAACCTATAATATGTCATTCAATACCTAAAAAAAACTCATTTGGAACCACTTTTCGATAATATCGTGATTTGTAAAAATTGGTGTTAAAGCCTCAGATTTTCCATGCTATTAACATCGCCAATATTGCGAACGATCACGAAAAGCAATGTATCCGTAAAATCTTATCTAGTTCACTTCGGTTGTCATTCAAACTTAGAAAACTAAATTTTGAACCCAACTTTTCGAAAATAGTGAATTTTTGTAAAAATTAGGTAATACTCATCTTTTCCCTGCTATAACATTGCCAATATTGGGACGATCACAAAAACATTTTATCAATTAGCAGTTCAGCCAGTTTTACCTTTATTGGTCATTCAACCTAGAAAACTCATTGAACCCACTTTTCGAGAAAATCGTGAACTTGTAAAAATTTACTAATCTGTCGAACTTTCCGATCCCGGCACAATCTCCACCTTTATCCGTGGACTCTACTATTGCCTAATATTGCGATGATGGACAAAAAGCCAATTATTAGTAGCAGCTCATCTGTTTTACCTTTATTTGTTATTCAAACCTAAAAACCTCATTTTGAAACACCACTTTTCGAAAAATATCGTGATTTGTAAAATTGAGTATTTTTCGCTTTTCGGTGCTATTACATTGCCAATATGGGACGATCACAAAAAGACCAATGTTTCAGTAAGAAGCTCATCTACGTTCACCTTCGTTTGTCATTTGTAAACCTAGAAAACTCATGTTTGAACCGCACTTTTCGAGAAAATCGTGACATTTATAAATTTACTACCTACAACTTAAGATCGATACCGACATAATCTTAACTTTTTCCGTGCTCATAACATGTGCCAATACTGCGATGATGAAAAAGCATTTATCAGTTAGCAGCTCATCCAGTTTCCCTTTATTTGTCATTCAAACCTAAAAAACCTCATTTTTGAACCCACTTTCGAGAAAATCGTGAATTGTAAAATGGATATCTGGCGAACTTAAGATCGATACCGAATATTCTCATCTTTTTCCGTGCTCTAACCATTGCCAATAAATTGCGATGATGACAAAAGCCATTTCATTAGCAGCTCATCTTTTTACCTCTATTTGTTATTTCAAACCTAAAAACTCATTTTGAACCCACTTTTCGAAAAAATCGTGAATTGTAAAATTGAGTATTTTCAGTAGCTTTTCGGTGCTAATTCATTTCACTTGCCAATTGGGACATCACAAAAGCAAGTATCAGTAAAGAAGCTCATCTATTTCACCTTCGTTGGTCATGTTAAACTAGAAAACACATTTTGAACGCCACTTTTCGAAAAATCGTGAATTTATAAAATTTACTAATCTAGCAAACTGAGATATCGATACCGACATAATCTTAACTTTTCCGTGCTCTAACACTTTGCCATTTACTGCGATGATGACAAAAGAGCAATTGATCAGTTAGCAGCTTCTCCAGTTTACCTTTTATTTGTCATGTCAAACTAAAAAAACTCATTTTGAACCCACTTGTTCCGAAAAAATCGTGAATTTGTTAAAAAAATTGGGTTATTTGCAGCTTTTCCACGCTCATACATTTGCCAATATTGGGAAACGATCCAAAAGCAATGTATCCAGTACGAAAGCTCATCTAGTTTCACTTTCGTTTGTCATTAAAACCTAGAAAACACTCATTTTTGAACCACTTTCGAGAAATCGTGAAATTTTGTAAAAATTTCTCATCTGGCGATTTAAAATCGATACCGACATAATCTTAACTTTTCGTGCTCCATCATTGGAGCCAATATTGCGATTGATGACAAAAAGCAATTTATCAGTTTAGCAAGCTCATCCAGTTTACCGTTATTTGTCATTCAAACTCTAAAAACCCTTCGTTTTGAACCTCACTTTTCGAAGAAATAGTGAATTTGTAATATTGACTAATCTTGGCGAACTTTAAGACGCGGATACCGACATAATCTTAACTTTTCCGTGCTCTAATATTGCCAATATTGCGATGAATTACAAAAAGCAATTTATCAGTTAGGCAAGTTTGTTCAGTTTACCCGTAATATTTTCATTCAAACCTAAAAACTCCTTTGGAACCCCTTTTCGAAACAATCGTGATTTGTAAACTTGAGTATTTTCAGCCTTTCCATGCTATCACATTGCCATATTGACGATCCAAATAAGCAATGTAAAATCAGTAAGATACAATAACCGCAGCTCGATCTAAGTTCACTTTCACACGGTGTGTCATTTAAAAACCTAGAAAAACTCATTTTTGAACCCTTTTTTCGAAAATGCGTGAATTTATAAAATTTTACTACATTCTAGCAAACTTAGACCGTGATACCGTTGACTAATCTTAACTTTTCCGTGCTCTAACTTGCATACTGCGCATGATGACAAAGCAATTTATCAGTTAGCAGCTCATCCAGTTACCTATATTTGTCATTCAACCTAAAACATCGCTTTCATGAACCCACCTTTTCTGTACGAAAATAGGTTACTTGTGATCAAGACATTGAGGTATTTTCGCAGCTTTTCCCATGCTAACGGACCAAAAAAAAATTGGCCCCAATACACTATGACAGTGGTGCGGGACACCTGGAATATGCGGGGGCACGACTAGAAGCTGATGTCATCAAACGATACATTAGGCGTCATCTAGTTTACTTTCGTTTGGGCATTCAAACCTAAAAACTCTTTTTGAAACCCACTATTTTTTCGAGAAAATCGTGATTTGGTAAATTGCTAATCTGGGCGAACCTAGATTCGGATACCGACATAATCTTAACTTTTTCCCGTGCTCTAACATTGCTAATATTGCAATGATGGACAAAAAGGCAATTTACAGTTAGCAGCTTCCATCCAGTTTACCTATAATTTTCCATTTCAAACCTAGAAAAACTCGCTTTGAACCCACTTTCGAAAAAAATAGTGGGAATTTGTAAAAATTAAGTATGGTGCAAGACTTTTCCATGCTATAAAAATTTGCCAATATTGGGACGATCACCACAAACTATGTATCAGTAATAGCTCATCCTAGTTTTACTTTCGTTTTTTGTCATTCAAACCTAAAAAACTCATTTTTGAACCACTTTTCGAGAATATGTGAAATTTGTAAAATGGGGTATCTCCTGATTTTTCCATGCTATAAGACATCGCCAAATATTGCGACGATCACGAAAAAGGCATGTACATAATAAGCTTATCTAAAGTTCACTTTTCGTTTGTCCATTCAAACTTAGAAAAACTCATTTTGAAACCCACCTTTCGGGGGGAAAAAATATGAAATTTGAAAAATTAGTAATCTCGCTTTTCCATGGCGATAACATTGCCAAATAATTGGTAACGATTCACAAAAGCAATTTAATCAATTAGCAGTTCATCCGTTTACCTTTTATTTGTCATTCAAACCTAGAACACTCCATTTTGGAACCCACTTTTCCGAGGAAAATCGTGAACTTGTAAAAATTTACTAATCTGGCGCAACTTTCGATCCCCGGCACAATCTTTCCACTTTTCCGTGCTCTAATATTGCCAATAGTGCGAATGATGCCAAAAAAGCCAAATTTATTAGTAAGCAGCCATCTATTTACCTTTATTGTTATTCAAACCGAAAAAAACTCATTTTGAACCCACTTTTTGTTCGAAAAAATCGTGAATTTTGTAAAAATTGAGTATTTTTCAGACTTTTCGGGTGCTATTACATTGCCAATATTGGGACGATCACAAAAGCAATGTTTCAGTAAGAAGCTCATCTAGTTCACCTTCGTTTTTGTCCATTTAAACCTTAGAAAACTCATTTGAACCCCACGTTTCGGGAGAATCGTGAATTTATAAAAATTTAACTAATCCTAGCAAACTTTATAGATCGATACCGACATAAATTCTTAACTTTTCCGTGCTCAACATTGCCAAATACGCGATGATGACCAAGAACATTTATCAGTTAGCAGCTCATCCAGTTTACCCTTTATTTGTCATTCAACCTAAAAAACTCATTTTTTGAAAGCCCAATTTTTCCAGAGAAAATCGTGAATTTGTTAAAAATTGACTAATCTGGCGAACTTAGATCGATTACCGGGGACATATTCCTCATCTTTTTTCCGTGCCTCTAAAAACATTGCCAATATTGCGATTAATGACCAAAAAAGCAATTTATCGTTAGCAGCTCAATCTAGTTTAACCTCTATTTGTTATTCAAAAACCTAAATAAACTCATTTTTTAACCCCCTTTTTCGAAAAAATCCGTGAATTTGTAAAATTGAGTATTTTCAGTTCATCAGCTTTTCGGTTGCTATTACATTGCCAATATTGGGAAATATTGGGCACGAATCCACAAAAAGCAATTTATCAGTAAGAAGCTCATCTAAGTTCACTCGCTTTCGTTTTGGTCATTTAAACCTAGAAAAAACTCATTTTGAAACCCACTTTTTTTCAGAAAATCGTGAATTTATAAAAATTTACTAATCTAAGCAAACTTAATATCCGTACCTGACCATAATCTTAACTTTTCTTTTCCGTGCTCTAACATTGCCAATACTGCGATATGACAAAAAGCAATTTATCAGTTACATCTCCATCCAGTTTACCCTTTATTTGTCATTCAAACCTAAAAAACTCATTTTTGAACCCACAACCCCCCCAAAAAACCTTTTTCGAAAAAAAAAATCGTGAATTTTGTAAAAATGGGTATTTTGCAGCTTTTCCACGCTATAACATTGCCAGATATTGGGAAAGATCACAAAAAGCAATGTATCGTAAAGAACTCATCTAGTTCACTTTCGTTTTTGTCATTCAAAAAACCTAGAAACTCATTTTTAACCCACTTTTTTCCGAGAAAAATCCGTGAATTTGTAAAAATTTTTACTAATATAATCTGTCTGGCGAAATTTAAACAATCGATTACCGGACATAATCTTAACTTTGTCCGTGCCTCCAACATTGCCAATATTGCGAATGATGACAAAAAGCAATTTTATCAGTTAGCAGCTCATCCAGTTTACCCTATATTTGGTCATTCAAACCTTAAAAACTCGTTTGGGAACCCACGTTTTCGGAAGAAATCGTGAATTTGTTAAAATGACTAATCTGGCGAACTGTAGACCGATACCGACATAATCTTAACTTTTCCGTTCTTAATATTGCCAATATTGCGATGATGAACAAAAAGCAAATTTTTATCAGTTAGCAAGTTTGTATCAGTTTTAACCTAATATGTGTTCATTCAAAACCTAAAAAACCCCTCATTTTTTGAACCCACTTTTCGAAAAAATCGTGAATTTGTAAAAATTGAGTATTTTTCAGCCTTTCCCATGACTATAACTTTGCCAATATTGTGGACGATCACAAAAGCAATGTATCAGTAAGTAGCTCAATCTAGTTCACTTTCGTTTGTCATTTAAACCTAGAACCTTCCTTTTTGAACCCACTTTTCGAGAAAATTCGTGAATTTATTCAAAATTTACTAATCCTAGCAAACCTTAAGACCGATACCGACATTAATCTTTAACTTTTCCGTGGCTCTAACATTGCCCAAATCCTGCGTGATGACAAAAGCAATTTATCAGTTAGCAGCTCATCCAGTTACCTATATTTGTCATTCCAACCTAAAAAACTCGCTTTGAACCCACTTTTTCGAAAAATAGTGAATTTTAAAAAGTTAAATATTTTTTTTTTTTTTTTTTTTTTTTTTCCAGCTTTTTTTTTTCCATGCTAAATAAAATTGCCAATATTGGGACGATCACAAAAAGCTATGTATCAGTAAAAGTAAGCTTCATCTAGTTTACTTTACTTTTCGTTTGTCCTTTCAACCTAGAAAACTCATTTTGAAACCCACTTTTTCGAGAAAACCGTGAATTTTGTAAAAATGACTAATCGGCGAACCTAAGATCGATACCGACATAATCTTTAACTTTTCCGTGCTCTACATTGCTTATATTTGCGGATGATGTGACAAAGCATTTGATAGTTGCAAGCTCATCCAGTTTTACCTATATTTGTCCATTCAAACCTAAAAAACTCATTTGAACCCACTTTTTTCGAAAAAATCGTTATGTTTAATTTGTAAAAAAATTGGGTAATCTCCCAGCTTTTCCCATCTATAACAATTGCCATATTGGGACGATCAACAAAAAGCAATGTAAGCAGTAAAGAAGCTCATCTAGTCACTTTTCGTTTGGGTCATTCAAACCCTAGAAAACTCATTTTGAACCCAATTTTCGAGTAAAATCGTGAATTTGGACAAATTGGACTAATCTGGCAAACTTTCGATTCCCA
The DNA here is from genome assembly GCA_024703675.1 of Drosophila nebulosa. Classification (NCBI taxonomy): domain Eukaryota; kingdom Metazoa; phylum Arthropoda; class Insecta; order Diptera; family Drosophilidae; genus Drosophila; species Drosophila nebulosa. The sequence continues at coordinate 8,356 of JANFPS010000245.1, forward strand.
ACACATCTTAACTTTTCCGTGCTCTAACATTGCCAATATTTCGATGGATGACAAAAAGCAATTTTCATTAGCAGCTCATCCAGTTTCCTATATTTTGTCATTCAAACCTAAAAAACTCATTTTGAGCCCCTTTTTTCGAAAAAATCGTGAATTTGTAAAAATTTAGTATTTTCAGCTTTTCCGTGCTATAATATTGCCAATATTGGGACGATCACAAAAAGCAATGTATCATTAGAAGCTCCACTAGTTCACTTTCGTTTGTCCATCAAACCTAGAAAACTCATTTTGGAACCCACTTTTCGAGACAATCGTGAATTTGTAAAAATTGACTAACTGGCGAAACTTAAGAATCGATACCCGACATAATCTTAACTTTTCCGTTTTCTACTAACATTACCAAATTGCAATGATTACAAAGCAATTTATCAGTTTAGCAGCGCATCTAGTTTACAGTTTACTTGTATTCAAACTAAAAAACTCATTTTGAACCCACTTTTCCGAAAAATTCGTGAATTGTTAAAAAATGTGAGTCATTTTTCAGCCTTTCCCATGCTTTAACATTGCCAATATGGGACGATCAAAAAGCCAATGTATCAGTAAGAAGCTCATCTAGTTCACTTTTTCGTTTGTCCCATTCAACCTAGAAAACATCTTTTAAACCCACTTTTCACAAAATCGTGAATTTTGTAATAATTTGGTTAATCTCGGCTTTTTTTTCCATGCCTATAACTTGCCAATTGGGGACCCGAAATCCCCCCACAACAAAGCAATTTATCAATTAGCAGTTCATCCGTTTACCTTTTTTATTTGGTCATTCAAAACCTAAAAAAACTCAGTTTGAACCCACTTATCGAAAAATCGTGAAACTTTTTTCAGCTTTTCCGTGCTATAACAATTGCCAATATTGGGACGGATCACAAAAAACAATTTATCAGTTAGCATCTCATCTATTTTACCTTTATTTTGTCTATTCAAACCTAAAAAACTTATTTTTGACCCACTTTTCGAAAAAATGTTGGAATTTGTAAAAATTTGAGTATTTTCAGCTTTTCGTGCTTTTACATTGCCAATATTGGGACGATTCCACAAAAAGCAATGTATCGTAAGAAGCTCATTTAGTTCACTTTTCGCTTGTCAGTTTAAACCTAGAAAACTTAATTTTGAACCCACTTTTCGAGAAAATCGTGAATTTGTAATAATTGATAATCTGGCGAATTCTTAAGATCGATACCGAACATAATCTAAACTTTTCCGTGCCTCTAACATTCTAATATTTCGATGATGACACAAAAAGCAATTTATCAGTTAGCAAGCTCATCCAGTTTACCTTTATTTGTCATTCAAACCTAAAACTCATTTTGAACCACTTTTCGAAAAAATCGGAATATGTAAAAATTGGGTATTTGCAGCTTTTTCCGCCCGCCTATAACATGCCAATATTGGGACGATCACAAAAAGCATGTATCCTAAGAGCTCATCTATTCACTTTCCGTTGTCATTCAAACCTAGAAAACTCATTTTGAACCCACTTTTCGAGAAAATCGTGAATTTGTAAAAATTTACTAATCTTGCGAACTTAAGATCGGATACGCCACAATCTCAACTGTTCTGTGCTCTTCATTGCCGAATATTGCGATGATGAAGAAAGCAATTTTTATCAGTTAGGAGTCTCAACTATTTTTACCTAGGTTTGTTATTCACACTAAAAAACTCATTTTGAACCCACTTTTTGAAAAATCGTGAAATTGTAAAAATGAGTATTTTCCGCTTTCCATGCTACAAAATTGTCCATAATTGATACGATCACAAAAAAGCAATGTATCATAAGTAGCTCATCTAGTTCACTTTCGTTTGTCATTCAAACCTAGAAAACTCCATTTTTGAACCCACTTTTCGAAAAAATCGTAAATGTGTAAAAAATTGGGTGTAATCTCACTTTCCATTGCTATAACATTCCAATATGGGACATCACAAAAAGCAATGTATCAATTAGCAGCTCATGCCATTTTACCTTTTATTTTGTCATTCATAACCTAAAAAAACTCATTTCGAAACCCACTATTCGAAAATCGTGAATTTGTAAAATTGACTAATCTGGCGAACTTAAGATCGCTCCGACATAATCTTAACTTTCGTGCTCTAACATTGCAATAATTGCAGATGATGACAAAAAGCAATTGATCATTGTTTTAGCCGTCATCTAGTTTACCTTTACTGTTATTCAAACCTAAAAAACTCATTTTGAACCCACTTTTCGAAAAAATTCGTGAATTTGTAAAAAATTGAGTATTTTCACGCTTTTTCGGTTCTTTTACATTGCCAATATTGGGGGGACGCTCACAAAAAAGCAATGTATCAGTAAGAAGCGACATTTAGTTCACTTTCGCTTGTCATTTAAACCTAGAAAACTAATTTTGAACCACCCTTTTCGAGAAAATCGTGAATTTGTAAAATTGACTAATCTGGCGACTAAGATCGATACCGACATAATCTTACTTTTCGTGCTCTAACATTGCCAATAGTGCAATGATGACAAAAAGCATTTATCAGTTAGCAGCTCAATCTATTTTACCTTTACTTGTTTTATTCAAACCTAAAAAACTCATTTTTGAACCCACTTTTCGAAAATCGTGAATTTGTAAAAATTGAGTTATTTTTCAGCTTTCATGCTTTCACATTGCCATATTGGGACGATCACAAGAAGCATGTTCAGTAAGAAGCTCATCTAAGTTCATTGTGCACAGTTTGTCATTCAAACCTAGAAACTCATTTTGAACTCCACTTTTCGCAAAATCGTAATTTGTAAAAATGGGTAATCTCAGCTTTTCCATGCTATAAATTCACCAATATGGGACGATCACAAAAGCAATGTATCAATTAGCAGCTCATCCAGTTTACCTTTTATTTGTCATTCAAACCTAAAAAACTCATTTCGAACCCACTATTCGAAAAAATCGTGACCTTTTTTAGCTTTTCCGTGCTATAACATTGCCAATTATTGGGACGTATCACAAAAAGCAATTTATAAGTAAGAAGCTCATCTAGTTCACTTACGTTTTGCCATTCAAACTAGAAAATCATTTGAGGGACCCACTTTTCGGAATATCGTGAATTTGTTAACAATTGGTAATCTCATCTTTTCCATGCTACAAGATTGCCATAATTGGGACGATCACAAAAAGCACTTTATCAGTAAGAAGCTCCATCTAGTTCACTTCGTTTGTCATGTCAAACTAGAAAACTCATTTTGAACCCACTTTTCGAGAAAATCGTGAATTTTGTAAGAATTTACATCGGCGAACTTAAGACGATACCGACATAATCTTTACCTTTTCCGTGCTCTAACTTGCAATATTGCAATTATGACAAAAAGCAATTTATCAGTTACAGCTCATCCAGTTTACCTATATTGTCATTCCAAACCTAAAAAATTCATTTGGAACCCCACTTTTTTGAGAATATCGTGATTTGTAAAAATTGGGTAATCTTCAATTTTCCTGCCTATAACATGGCCTAATATTGGGACGATCACAAAAAGTCAATTTATCAATTAGCGTTCATCCAAGTTTACCTTTTTTTGCATTCAAACCTAGCAAACTCATTTTGAAACCCACTTTTGGAGAAAATCGGACTTGTAAAATTTACTAATCTGGCGAACTTTCGATCCCGCACAATCTCACTTTTCCGTGCTCTAATATTGCCATATTGGCGAATGATGACAAAAAGCATTTTATTATTTGCAGCTCATCTAGTTTACTTTATTTATTATCAAACCTAAAAAACTTATTTTAGAAACGCACTTTTTCGAAAAATCGTGATTGTAAAATATTGAGTATTGTCAGCTTTTCGGTGCTTTTACATTGCCAATATTGGACGATCACAAAAAGCCATGTATCCGTAACGAAGCATCAGTTAGTTCACTTTCCGCTTGTCATTTTTAAACCTAGAAAACTCATTTTGAACCACTTTTCAGAAAATCGTGATTTGTCAATACATTGACTATCTTGCTACTTAAGAACGATACCGACATATCTAAACTTTTCCGTGCTCTAACATTGCTAATATTGCGATGATTACAAAAAGCAAATTTATCATTTAGCCCTCATCCAGTTTACCTTTTTTGTCATTCAAAACCTAAAAAACTCTTTTGAACCCACTTTTCGAAAAATGTGAATATGTAAAAATTGTGTATTTGCAGCTTTTCCACGCTATAACATTGACAATATTGGGACGATCACAAAAAGCAATGTATCAGTAAGAAGCTATCATCTAGTTCACTTTCGTTTGTCAGTCAAACCTAAAAACTCTTTTAGAACCCACTTTTCGAAAAAATCGTGCATTTGTAAATTAAGTATTTTTCAGCTTTTTCATGCTATAAAATTGCCAATATTGGGACGATCACACAAGCAAATGTCTCAGTAAGAAGCTCAGTCTCGTTCACTTTTCGTTTGTCTTTCCAAACCTAGAAAACTCCTTTTGAACCCACTTTTCGAGAAACTCATGAATTTGTAAAAATTTACTAATCTGGCAAATTTAAGATCGATACCCGACATATCTTAAATTTTCGGGGGGGTGCTCTACATTGCCAAATATTGCGATGATGACAAAAAGCAATTTATTAGTTAGCGCTCATCCAGTTTACCTTTATTTGGCATTCAAACCTAAAAACTCATTTTGAACCCACTTTTCGAAAAAAATCGTGAATATGTAAAAATTGTTGGGTATTTGCAGTTTTTCCACGCTATAACATTGTCCAATATTGACGATCACAAAACAATGTATCAGTAAGAAAGCTCATCTAGTTTCAACTTTCGTTTGTCATTCAAACCTAGAAAACTCTATTTTTGAACCCACTTTTGCGAGAAATCGTGAATTGTAAAAATTTACTAATCCCTGGCAAATTTAAGACTCGATACCGACATACTCTTTACTTTTTCCGTGCTCCACATTGCCAATATTGCGTTATGACAAAAGCAATTTAACATTAGCAGCTCATCCAGTTTACCTATAATTTGTCATTCCAAACCTAAAAACTCGTTTTAAAACCCATTTTTTCGAAAAATTCGTGAATTTGTAAATATTAGTGTATTTTCAGCTTTCCATCTATAAAATTGCAATATTGGGACGATCACAAAAAGCAATGTACAGTATAGCTCTCTAGGTTTACTTTTCGTTTTGTCATTCAAACCTAGAAAACTCATTTTGACCCCCTTTTCGAGAGAACGTGAAATTTGGAAAAATTTACTAATCTGGGCGAATTTAAGATCGATCCGCCATAATCTTAACTTTTCCGTGCTCTAACATTGCTATATGCCGATGATAACAAAAGCATTTATCATTTGGGCAGCTCATCCGTTTACCTATATTTGCAGCTTCATCCAGTTTACCTATATTTTGTCATTCAAACTAAGAAACTCATTTTGAACCCACCTTTTCCGAAAAAATCGTGAATTTGTAAAATTAAGTAATCTCAGCGTTTCCATGCTATAACATTGCCAATATTGGGACGATCACAAAGCAATGCTCAGTAAAGAAGCTCATTTAGGGTTCACTTTCGTTTGTCATTCAAACCTAGAAAACTAATTTTGAACCCACTTTTCGAGAAAATCGTGTGGATTTGTTAAAAAATTTTACTAATCTGGCGAAATTAAGAGTGAATACCGAACACAATCTAACTTTTTCGATGCTCTAACATTTTCCAATATTGGGACCGATCACAAAATGCAATTTTATCGTGAGAAGCCATCTAGTTCACCTTTTCGTTTGTCATTCAACCTGAAAACTCATTTTGCACCCATTTTTCGGGAAAGTCGTGAATTTGTAAAAATTTACTAAATCTGGCGAACTTAAGATCGATACCCGACACAATCTTACCTTTTCTAATGCTCTAACATTGTCCATATTAGGACGATCAACAAAAAGCAATGCATCAGTAGAAGCTCATCTAGCTCACTTTGTTTGTCATTCAAACTAGAAAACTCATTTTGAACCCATTTTCGAAAAAATCGTGAATTTGTAAAATTGGGTAATCTCAGCTTTTTCCATGCTATACCATTGCCGAATATTGGACGATCCACAAAAAGCTGTATCAATTAGCAGTTCATCAGTTGTACTTTATTTGTCATTCAAACCTAAAACTCATTTTGAACCCACTTATCCGAAAAAATCGTGAATTTTTTCAGCTTTTCCATGCTAAACATTGCAATATTGACGATCACAAAAAGCAATTTATCAGTACGAAGCTCATCTAGTTCCTTTCGTTTGCCGCAGTCAAACCTAAAAACTCATTTTTAAACCCACTTTTCGAAAAATCGTGCATTTGTAAAAATTAGTTATTTTCAAAAAAGCTTTTCCAGCTATACATTGCCAATATTTGGGACGATCACAAAAAGCAATGATCAGTAAGAAGCTTATCTAGTTCACTTTTTCACGTTTGTCAGTCAAACCTAAAAACTCTTTTAAACCCAATTTTTCGAAAAAAATCGTGCATTTTGTAAAATTAAGTATTTTCAGCTGTTCCATGCTATAAAATATGCCAATATTGGGACGATCAAAAACGCAATGTATCAGTAAGAGCTTCATCTAGTTCACACACTTTCGTTTTGTCATTCAAACCTAGAAAGGTCTTCATTTTGAACCCACTTTTCGCAGAAATCATTATTTGTAAAAATTTCTTAATCGGGCGAATTTAAGATCATACCGACACAATCTTAACTTTTTCCGTGCTCTAACATTGTCTAATATTGCGATGATGACAAAAGCAATTTATCAGTTGCAGCTCATACAGCTTACTATATTGTGTCATTCAACCTAAAAAACTCATTTGACCCACTTTTCGAAAAAATCGTGAATTTTTTAAAAAAAATTGACTATTTTCAGATTTTCCATTCTATACATTGGCCAGTATTTGGACGATCACAAAAACAATGTATCAGTAAGTACTCAGCTATTTCACTTTCGTGTTTAATTCAAACCTAGAAAACTCCTTTTGAACCCCCTTTTCGAAGAAATCGTGAATTTGTAAAAATTTACTAATCTGGCGAATTTAAGATCGATACCGACAAATCTTAACTTTTTCCGTGCTCTAACATTGCTAAATATTGCGATGATGACCAAACGCAATTTTATCAGTTATCAAGCTCATCCAGTTTACCTATATTGTCATTCAAACCTAAAAAACTCATTTTGAATCCCACTTTTCGAAAAAATCGTAATTTTTTTAAAAATTGACTGATTTTCAGATTTTTTATGCTATAACATTGCCAATATGGGACGATCACAAAAAGCAATGTATCAGTAAGAAGCTCATCTAGTTTCACTTTCGTTTGTCATTCAAACCTAGAAAACTTATTTTGAACCCACTTTTCGAAAAAATCGTGAATTTAAAAAATGGTAAAAATTGGGTAATCTCAGCTTTTCCATGCTATAACAATTGCCAATCTTGTGACGATCCCAAAAAGCAATGTATCAATAAGCCCAGCTCATCCGTTTTAACTTTTTATTTTGCCTTCAAACCTAAAAAACTCGTTTGAACCACTTATCGAAAAAAATCGTGAACTTTTTTTCAGCTTTTCGTGCCTATAACATTGCCAATATTGGGACGATCACAAAAAGCAATTTATCAGTAAGAAGCTCATCTAGTTCACTTTCGTTTGTCATTCAAAAAACTCATTTTAAACCCACTTTTCGAAAAAATCGTGCATCCGTAAAAATTGACTATTTTCAGATTTTCCATGCTATAACATTGTCAATTTGGACGTCACAAAAGCAATGTATCAGTAAGTAGCTCATCTTGTTTTGCTTCGTTGTCATTCAAACCTAAAAAACCCCTTTTGAACCCACTTTTCGAGAACATCGTGAATTTGTAAATTTACTAATCTGGCCGAATTAAGACGATACCGACCTAATCTTAACTTTCCGTGCTCTAACGTTGGACTATATTGCGATGATGACAAAAAGCAATTTATCAGTTCGCAGCTCATCAGTTTACCTCTATTGGTTGCCATTCAACCTAAAAAACTCATTTGGAACCCACTTTGCGAGAATATCGTGAATTTGTAAAAATTGGGTAATCGCAGATTTCCATGCTATAAGCCTTGCCAATATTGGGACGATCACAACATAATCAGTAGACGCGCATCTAGTTCACTTTCGTTTGTCATTCAAACCTAGAAAAATAATTTTGAACCACTTTTTCGAAAAAAATCGTGATTTGTAAAATTGGGTACTCTCAGCTTTCATGCTATACATTGGCCATCTAGTTCACTTTCGTTTGTCATTCAAACCTAAAAAACTATTTTGAAACCCACTTTTTCGAAAAAAATCGTGATTTGTAAAACTTGGGTAATCTCAGCATTTCCATGCTATAGCATGGCCTAATATTGGGCGATCACAAAAACCCAACTGGGGGGGGGGGGGTATCAATTAGCAGCTCATCCAGTTTACCTTTTTTTGTCATTCAAAACCTAAAAACTCATTTTGAACCACTTACGAGAAAATCGTGAAACTTTTTTCAGCTTTTCCGTGCTAATAACATTGCCAATATGGACATCAAAAAAAGGCAAATTTTCAGTAAGGAATCTCATCTAGTTCACTTTGTTTGTCATTAAACCATAAACACTTATTTTGACCCACCTTTTCGAAAAAATCGTGAATTTGTAAAAATTGGGTAATCTCAGCTTTTCCATGCTATAACATTGCCATCTAGTTCACTTTCGTTTGTCATTCAAACCTAAAAAACTTATTTTGAACCCACTTTTCGAAAAAAAAATCGTGATTTTCCTAAAGAAATTGGGTAATCTCAGCTTTTTCCATTGCTATAACATGCCAATATTGGGACGATCACAAAAGCAATTATAATTATCAGCTTCATCCAGTTTACCTTTTATTTGTCATTCAAACCTAAAAACTCCCCATTTTGAACCCACTTTCGAAAAATCGTGAACTTTTTTTCAGCTTTCCGTGTATAAAATTGCCAATATTGGGACGATCAAAAAAGCAATTTATATCAGTACGAACTCATCTAGTTTCACTTGTCGTTTGTCATTGCAACCTAAAAAACCTTATTTTGACCACTTTCAAAAAACGTTTAATTTGTCAAATTTGGGTAATCTCCAGCTTTTCCTGCTATAACATTGCCAATATTGGGACGATCACAAAAAGCAATGTATTCATTAGCAGCTCATCCAGTTTACCTTTTATTGTCATTCAAACCTAAAAAACTTATTTTGAACCACTTTATCGACAAATCTAGAACTTTTTTCAGCTTTTCCGTGCTATACATTGCCAATATTGGGACGATCACAAGAAGCAATGTATCAGTAAAGAAGCTCATCTAATTCCTTTCGTTTGTCATTCAAACTAGAACACTAATTTTTGAACCCACTTTTTCAAAAAATATTGAATTTGTAAAAATTGGGTAATCTCAGCTTTTCCGTGCTACAACATTGCCAATATTGGGACGAATCACAAAGCATGTATCAGTAAGAAGCCTCATCTGTTCACTTTCGTTTGTCATTCAAACCTAGAACACTTATTTTGGACCCACTTTTTCGAAAAAATCGTGAAATTTTTAAAAATTGGGTAATCTCAGCTTGTTCCCGGGGTGCTACAACGATTGCCAATATTGGGACGATCGCAAAAAGCAATGTATCAATTAGCAGCTCATCAGTTTAACCTTTTATTTGTCATTCAAACCTAAAAAACTCATTTTGAAGAAAAAAACCCCACTTATCGAAAATCGTGAACTTTTTTCGCTTTTCCGTTGCTTAACATTGCCAATATTGACGATCACAAAAGCAATTTTATCAGTAAGAAGCTCATCTAGTTCCCATTTCGTTTGTCATTCAAACCTAAAACTTGATTTTGAACCCACTTTTCGAAAAATCGTTGTAATTTGTCAAATTGGGTAATCTACTTTTTCCTGCTATAACATTGCCAATATTGGGGACATCACAAAAAGCATGTATCAATTAGCAGCTCATCCAGTTTACCTTTTATTTGTCATTCAAACCTAAAAAACTTATTTTGAACCCACTTATCGAAAAAATCTAGAACTTTTTTCAGCTTTTCCGTGCTATACATGCCAATATTGACGAATCACAAAACAATGTATCATTAAGAAGCTCATCTAATTCCTTGTCGTGTTGTCATTCCCACCTAGAAAACAATTTTGAACCCACTTTCTCAAAAATCTTGAATTTGTAAAATTTGGGTAATCTCAGCTTTCCGTGCTACAACATTGCCAATATTGGGACGATCACAAAAAGCAATGTATCAGTAAAACTCATCTAGTTCACTTTCTTTGGTCATTCAACCTAGAAAACGTATTTTGAACCCACTTTTCGAAAAAATCGTGATTGTAAAATTGGGGTAATCCTCAGCTTTTCCATGCTATAACATTGCAATATTGGACGATCACAAAAGCAATGTATCAATTAAGCAGCTCATCCAGTTACCTTTTAATTGTCATTCAACCTAAAAACTCCTTTGAACCCACTTAGCGAAAAATCGTGAACTTTTTGACAGGCTTTTCCTTGCTATAACATTGCCAATATTGGGACGATCACAAAACGGTACAATTTATCGTAGAAGCTCATCTAGTTTCACTTTCGTTTGTCATTCAACCTAAAAAAACTTATTTGAACCCACCTTTTCGAAAAAATCGTGAATTTGGTAAAAATTGGGTAATCCTCCAGCCTTTTCCGGCTACAACATTGCCAATATTGTGACGATCACAAAAAGCAATGTATCAGTAAGAAGCTCATCTAGTTCACTTCGTTTGGTCATTCAAACCTAGAAAAACTTATTTTGAACCACTTTTCGAAAAAATCGTGATTTGTAAAAAGTGGTACTCTCAGCTTTTCCATGCTATAACATTGCAATATGGGACGATCACAAAAAGCAATGTATCAGTAAGAAGCTCATCTAGTTCACTTTCGTTTGTCATTCAAACTAAAAAACGCTTTGAACCCACTTTTTCGAAAATCGTGAATTTGTAAAATTGGGTATCTCAGCTTTCGTGCTACAACATTGCAATATTGGGACGAATCACAAAAGCAATGGTATGCAATTCTGCAGCTCATCCAGTTTTACCTTTTATTTGTCATTCCAAACCTAAAAAACTCATTTTTGAACCCACTTATCGAAAAAAATCGGGAACTTTTTCAGCTTTTTCCGTGCTATAACCATTGCCAAATATTTGGGCCGATCACAAAAAGCAATGTTATCATTACGAAGGCTCATCTAGTTTCACTTCGTTTGTCATTCAACCTAAAAACTTATTTTGCACCACTTTTCGAAAAAATCGTGAAATTTGTAAAAATTGGGTAATCTCAGCTTTTCCGTGTGCTACAACATTGCCAATATTTGGGACGATCACAAAAAGCAATGTATCAGTAAATAAGCTCATCTATTCACTTTCGTTTGTCATTCAAACCTAGAAAACTTATTTTGAACCCACTTTTCGAAAAAATCGTGAATTTGTAAAAATTGGGTAATCTCAGCTTTTCCATGCTATAACATTGCCAATATTGGGCGATTCACAAATGCAATGTATCAGTAAGAAAGCTCATCTAGTCACTTTCGTTTGTCATTCAACCATAAAACTTATTTTGAACCCACTTTTCGAAAATTCGTGAATTTGTAAAAATTGGGTAATCTCAGCTTTCCATGCTATAACATGGGCCAATTAGTGAGGACGATCCCAAAAAGCAATGTATCAATTAGCAGCTCATCCAGTTTACCTTTTATTTGTCATTCAAACCTAAAAAACTCATTTTGAACCCACTTATCGAAAAAATCGTGAACTTTTTTCAGCTTCTCCCGTGCTATAGTTACATTGCCATATTGGGCAATCACAAAAAGAATGTACAGTAAAAAGCTCATCTACTTCACTTCGTTTGTCATTCAAACCTAGAAAACTAATTTTGAACCCACTTTGTCAAAAATATTGAATTTGTAAAATTGGGTATCTCAACTTTCCGTGCTACAACATTGCCAATATTGGGACGATCACAAAAGCAATGTATCAGTCAATAAGCTCATCTAGTTCAACTTTCGTGTTGTCATTGGTCAAACATAGAAAACCTTATTTTGAACCCACTTTTCGAAATAATCCGTGAATTTGTAAAAATTGGGTAATCTCAGCTTTTCATGCTATAACATTGCCAATATTGGGACGATCACAAAAAGCAATGTATGAATTTAGCAGCTCATCCAAGTTACCTTTATTTGTCATTCACAAACCTAAAAAACTCATTTTGAACCCACTTATCGAAAAAATCGTGAACTTTTTTTTCAGCTTTTCCGTGCTATTACTTGCAATATTGTGATCGATCACAAAAAGCATTTTCATAAGAAGCTCTCTAGTTCACTTTCGTTTGGCATTCAAACCTAAAAAACTTATGATTGACAACCCACTTTTCGAAAAAATCGTTAATTGTCAAATTGGGTATCTCAGCTTTTTCCATGCTATAACATTGCCACTATTGGGAACGATCCCAAAAAGCAATGTATCAATAAGCATCTCATCCAGTTTTACTTTTTATTTGTCATTCAAACCTAATAAAACTCATTTTTGAACCCACTTATCGAAAAAATCGTGAACTTTTTTTCAGCTTTTCCTGCTATAACATTGGCAATATTGGGACGATCACAAAAGCAATTTATCAGTAGAAGCTCATCTAGTTCACTTTCGTTTGTCATTCAAAAACTCATTTTAAACCCACTTTCGAAAAAATCGTGCAATTTTTAAAAATTAAAGGGGGAAAACTCAGCTTTTCGATCCCAAAAAATTTGCCCCAAAATTGGAACGATCCAAAAAACAATTTTATCAGTAAGAAGCTCATCTATTTCCCCTTTCGTTTGTCATTCAAACCTTTGGAAAAATCATTTTGAACCCCACTTTTGAGAAAAAACGTGAATTCGAAAAAATTTACTATTCCGGCGAACTTAAGATCGATACCGACATAATCTTAAATTTTCCGGGCTCTAAATTTCCAAAATTGCCCCAAAGATGACAAAAAGCAATTTATCCGTTTAAACAGCTCATCCCGTTTTCCTTTATTTGTCATTCAAACCTAAAAACTCAATTTTTTTAAACCCCTTTTCGAAAAAACGTGAATTTTTTAAAAAAAAAATTACCCAATTTTGCCGATTTTCCATCTATAACATTGCCAAAATTTGGAACGATCACAAAAAGCAAAGTATCAAATAAGAAGCCCCATTTGAGCCCCAAATTTCTTTGTCATTCAAACCTAGAAAACTTTAATTTTTTAACCCAACTTTTTTTTTTGAAAAAAAACGTGAATTTGGGAAAAATTGGGTAAAACTCAATTTTTTCCAAAGCTATAACATTGCTAAAAATTTGGGACGATCACCAAAAAACAAATTTTTCAAATTTGCAGTTTATTCAGTTTTACCCTTTTATATGTCTTCAAACCTAAAAAAAAATCATTTTGAACCCACTTTCGAGAAAATCGTGGAAAACCTTTTTAAAAATTTCTTTAAACTTTGGGGAACTTTAAAATCCATTTCCGACCAAAATTTTTTTTCCGGGGCCCCCTAACATTCCCAAAATTGCGATGAGACAAAAAACAATTTATTTAGTTAGCAGCCCCATCTAGTTTACCTTTTAAATTTTTTTATTCAAAACTAAAAAACTCATTTTAACCCCTTTTCCCCCAAAAAACGGGGAATTTTTAAAAATTTAGTTTTTTTAAACTTTTCGTGCCCATAACATTGCCCCAATTTTTGGGACATCACAAAAAGCAATTTATCAGTAAGAAGCCCCACCCAGTTTACTTTCGTTTGTTTTCAAAACCAAAAAACTCATTTTAAAAACCCCTTTTCGAAAAAAAACCCGTTTTCTTTTTAAAAATTGATGTTTTCAGATTTTCCCCTGCTATAACAATTGCCAATAATTTGGGACGATCCAAAAAGCAACGTTTTCAGTAAGAAAACCACTAATTCACTTTTGTTTCCCTTCAAACCCTAGAAAAATCAAAATTTTTGGAACCCACTTTTGAGAAAATCGTGAAATTTTTAAAAAAATTTACTTATTTTGGCCCCAACTTTCCCCATCCCGGGAAAAAATTCAAATTTTTTGTGCTCTAACATTGCCAATATTGCCCCAAAGATGACCAAAAAAAATTTTAGTTTAACAGCTCAACTGTTTACCCTTTTTTTGTTATTCCCAAAACCCAAAAAAACATTTTGAAAACCCCCTTTTTAAAAAAAAAAGGGGAATTTGTTAAAAATTTAAGTTTTTTAAGCTTTTTCCCGTGCATTTTTAACAATTTCCAATATTTTGGGGCGATCCCCCCCAAAAAAAAACCCCAAGTATCAGTAAAAAGCTTCATTTAAAATTCCCCTTTTGAATTTTTTCCCCCCCAAC
>JANFPS010000246.1:0-22667 GCA_024703675.1 Drosophila nebulosa
TAAAAAACCAAGCAACAGAACAACTTATGATCAATTTGTGCTTAATGCCAAATAGTCTAGGCAAGATGAAGGCCATCTTTGAGCAAGACAGAGATTAACCAGTTGTGCTGGCATTAGAGCCATTAAATGAAATCTCTGTATTAAAAGTGCCCACAAAACTGTGCTACGTTTTCTTCATCTGCTTCTTTTCTCTTTCTCTCACCTGAAAGATGGCATTAACGAGGAATTAGAGACGTTTGTAGGTTAACAAAAGCATCATCTCTTTATGCATTAAATTTCAGTCTTATTCATTTACTAGAGACCCGGCGAACTTTGTTCCCCCTTTAAATTTAAGACAATAAATAAGCAGATTGTGTTTTTTTTTTGGAAAAAATACAAAAAAAAATTAATTAACTACTTAATCATTCATTATTATTTCGTATTAAGTACATAGGTTGCTCTACACTTAAGTCCCTTTGTGATACACGATATTTTTTGTTTTATTATCAGGCGCAAAAATAAACAACGCAGATGGTCCTCCGACCCGTGAACATCCCACGTATATTGACCAGGGGAAAAACATGAATGTTCTAGATTTAAGCCACAAACTTTTAGGAGTGGCCTTATGATTTTTTGATGGTCAAGGCAAATGCAAGACGTATCGGAAATTTTAAAGTCTTTAAATAAAACACGGCGTATCGGTTGGGATCATGGGGGATCCTGGGAAAACTTCCTCCCCTTTTGAATTTCCTATCCATTATCGTGACCCGGCAAATTCATTGTCAATTTACTAACCACCAAACCGTACCGTTGCACATTTTTTTGGGTTGGTTTATGTTAGGCGCAAATTGTGCGGGTAACCCAGGCACGTCAAAGAGTTTGAAATTTCAATTGGATAGTTGGTGGCTTCATCTTCATTGTGACGCAGTCAATAGATTTTTAATAAAATGCATTGTTCAAAATGATCTTTTTTTGGGATTATGTAGTTCAGGTCATCTACAATCTTTATTTTACCCGTAAAATTGCTCGCTCACTCAAAACCCTTCATTATTTTTATAGTTTTGAAAAAAAATATTTGAAAATACATTGTTGATAAGTTCGTCTTTTGATGAGACAAAATTACAGAAATTATTTGGAAATGATATTAATCCGCTCGATTCATAGACAGGTATTTGACCATTACCGATAGTCAGCGCTTGAAAATACTTCGCATTTTAACTTTACAATGATGTTTACTCAATAACAGCCACAATATTTATTAGGGTTGCCATCATATTGTAATTTAGTGTGTCTAGAGTGACCATTTGGGCCGTACGCCCTTATTGTGACCCTTTTGGCTAAATGTCTACAGAGTTCTGTTGTCTAACATTTTTCTACTCTGTGTAATTTGGTAAATAGTTTAAGTCTGAAAGTACTCCTTACTTCAATATTAAAAAGATAAAATATATTTCTTCTTTTGGACAGACGGAGACATTTGCCTGAATTGTAGTTAGCTACAAAGCATAGTTCACTTCCCCTTATGCTCCGGCACAAATAAATTGCCGTTTAGATAAAAACAAATTAGCCATAACAATTTAATCACTAAATGACAATAGGATTTGCCTGATATACTTAAAGGCATTCATAACACCTTCAGCGGGCAACCGTCTCTGACACAATCAATTCTCATGAAAAAAAGGTAAAACCAAACAAAAATTTTGGACCGCAATCGCTTTTGCTATCAACACGAAATTTCATGGCAAACGTGCAAAAAAAAAAAAAAAACAGCAACAAAAACTATGACAAACAAAATATTGACAATAAAACAAGTAAAAATTTTGCCCAACAATCAGGACAAATGGGACACTGTCAGTCAATCCACCTTCGCCTTAAAGACACGGTGGAACTGCGCTTTCCCCTCCTCCCCGCCTGCCTTGTTAAACTAAACCGATTGACAAGCCATTTTGAGGCACCTGCTCCAAGAAAAGTTCCTAAAGCAAAAGGAATTGGCTATTTAAGTGCTTTCGATCGAGTTTGACAACAACGAAAATTTTTCAACCTGTTGGACCAAACAGTCAACTGAGAAAGAGAGAGAGAGCGAGAGGGAGTGAGCTCAGGTTAACTGTTTGTCTAGGCTGCTCACGTGCTGGCTCTCATAAGGCAATCCCCGCAGTTCGTTCAGCTGAATTCATTAAAAAAAAAAAACATTAAAAAAAAAGTCTATAAGAAAGAAGCAAAAATAATAATAATAATAAAGGAAGAGAGATGCGACAGCAAAAAAATAAAAACCCATAAAAGGCATCAAATTATGTGACGCATTCTTAAGTTTAATTTGGGCCAAACCCCATTTTGCCATCCCCTCCCCACCATCCGATTCCTTCCCATCCCAATTGTACACTGCAAGAAAAAGTCAAGTGCTTATTGCTTGTGAATTGCATTCCCCACCTATAGCGAGCACACCTTTCGACACTTAATACTCATTTTACGACACTCAAAATTTTAAACTATCGACAGGAAAGTTATTGAAGCAGTCAAGTACAACTATCGATAGGCAAGTTAGTTAAGTATCGACTAAGATTTTTGTCAATAAAGGTCGAACATATCTTCAATCAGTTTAGTCATGACTTACAGCTCAAACTGTTGACTTTATTTTTGGTCTTGTTTTCTCCTTAAACATAAGTGATTGAATAAAAATCGTTTTGAAATTTCCATTTGCAGAAGGGTTTGCCAGTTCTGAAATTAAATTGGGCAATATTAATCTGTTCCTTATTTAAAAAAAAAAACACCTAAAACTCACCCAACTCATTAGAAATGGGATTTGCCGGTTTGTTCCTCTTCCTCCTATTTAGAGAAGATGTTTAATTACTTTTCTTAATAAATGATATATCGATAAGATAAATTGGAGATCTGCAGTTGAATTGGACAGTCAAAATGTTTTCCTTATTTGAGTTAATATCTACCCAAAAGCAATTTTTTGCAAAAAAAATTTGCTTGAAATAATAGAGTAATGTCATCTTCTCCTCCTGCTGCTGCTGCTTCTGTACCTTCATCAATGAATTCTCTTCTCCTCCTCAACCTCCTTCTACTCCTCCAGTCTCAGCTTCATTCTTAACTGCAGTCTTGCCTTCTTCTTCTTCTTCTGGTTCCTCCAATAGAATGATTCTGTTGAATTTTTTGTGCTTTCATAATGAACTTGAAAATTTCCAGAAGATGTTTAAATATTTTCCTTATTTAAAGATATATCCACATCAATTCAACATATTGCCCAAAAATGAGCATCCTGTTCCTTCTCCCACTTTCTTCCGCTCTGCTTCTTTTCCGCTCTGTTCCTTCTTCTGTTCCTCCACCATCTCCCCCTGCTCCTCCGCCTTCTTTCTTAACCTGATCTAAGAATTCCATGGAGTACAATACAAACAATTTGGCCAAGAATAACTTTCTAACTCAAATATCTCCATGTAATATGCATTAAGCTCGTTTAAAGCGTTAACCAAAAATAGGTTAACTTATTAATAATTCACATAATTAAAAATTTTGATCAATCTATAAAATGAATTTTCGTTATAGAAGCTAAGAAGACACATAGAAATCCAGTTTTTAAAAAGTTATTATAGGAGTTAGAACCTAATTTGACTGCAAAGTTTAGATGGAATTGGTATTTATAAGTTACAAATAATAGAAATAGATTCCAGATAAAACTAGCCCAAACTAGATGAGTTTTTGCTAAAGATATTCAAATGAAAATTCATCACTCAATAGAGTCAATTCGTCCCTTCTCGTTTCCGAAACGGGCCTAAAAATTACTTTAAAAAGGGTTTGGTTCCCCAAAATGATATTGCGTGCAGTTTTTGAAAGTTTTCTTTTGGGGCAAAAAAAATAACCTTTTTAATTTTTTAAATTTTTTTCATATTTTTCCCCCCCCCCCCCCCCGCTTTAAAATTTTCCATTTGGTGAAGGGTTTTTTTCTGCTTTTTTGCTTTTGGGTTAATTTTCTGTGAGGGAGTCAAATGAAAAAAAATATCAGCCATACGATCTTCATAAAAAAGGGCCAAATTGATTGCCCTGACTGAAATAATGGTTATTTTTAAATTTCTGTGCTAATACATTTTGTCTAGCCCATTTTGGGTTTTGGTTGAACTAAAATTTCCCGAAGGGAAAAAAAATTAAAAAGGCAAACAAGGGGCGTTTGAATACTTGACATATGCCTGCTTTCTCAAAATTAAACCGAAAACCCAAAAATAAAAGTCAAGAAGTCGGAAAACATAAAAATTTAAAAGCCATCCTTAATTTATATGTGTATTGTAAAACAAAATTTAATTAATGTTTGCTTTAGTCGCGATTTTTCTGCAGTTTCCCCTTCATTTAAAACCGCCACCGACCACCCCAAACCGGGCAACAAGCAAAAGGGGACACACTCTTCCGCTAAATCCTTGGGGGGGGCTGCTGAAATTTTAAAATTAAAAAAATTTAAAAAAATTTTTTTTTGTCAAAGCTGATGAAGTGTGTCGTTTTTGTCACATACGTCACATACACAACATACACACACAAGAAACCAAAAAAGTTTTCATTGAGCGGGGGATTTGTGTATTACCCTTTAAAAAAGTAAATTCACCGGGAAAAGGAATATTTTGAATTTTTAAGCAAGGAGTTTTGCGGGGCTAAGAAATTAAATTTAAATTTTGATATTTATGGAAAATTAAAGAAAGTATAGCACAATAAAGGTGTGGCAATGGAAACTAATAATGCGAATAATAAAATCAGAAACAATTTGTTTGAGAAGTAAAATATTATTTAAAACTTTTAAACCCTTTAAATTTGGGAAGCTTTTTGTCTAATCGGCAAATTAAAAGTGAAAATTTTTTTGTACGATAAAATCGCTAACCTTTGGGAAAGCAAAAAGGGTCTCAAAAATCGAAGATTAAAATTTCCCAAAAAAAAGCATATTTTTTAAATTATAAAGACACGGCGGATGGCAAACCGGGCGTAAAGGCGGATGGAAAAAGAAACTTGGGGGGAAAAAAAAATTTGAATGTGCGTTTGTACCAACAAACCCACCCCCGGAAAATAGGCCAAAACCCCACACCCATACGCAGGGTGTGCTGTGGGGTGTGGGTGTGGCGCTTTAAATTTTTTTGTCAAGGTTTTCCCTAAATAAACCCCCGCTCCGGGAATGGGATTGGGAAAACCCGGCGCTGGCAAAGGAGGGGGTCACATGTGTGTAAGTAAAAAAAATAAGGCCCGGCAAAATTTCCAAACCCACTGTCAAGTGCAAAAGAAAAAATGGGCCCCCTGAATACAGAAACCACAGGGGGCAACCCGGACCAACAAAAAAAAAAAAAAAAAAAAAAAAAAGAAGATAGTTAATGGTAATTAAAAGCCCCCAAAAAACCCGTAAGGCAAAAAAAAAACAAAATGGGAAAACCCTAAATGTTACCCTTTTAAATCAAATCAAAACATAGAAAATAAATTTTTTAGTTGATGCAATAAGTAAGTAACTGAATCTCCCTTTAAAAAAGGTTTTTTAGAACAATGTCCAACATCCCTTTTGGGGAAAAAGTTTAATTCGTATTAAAATTTTGAAGACCTTAGAAAGTTCTAATAAATCCTTTTTAAAGTGGCTTTTAGAAGGAAATTGATGTTAGCCTAGTATAATCTACAAACTTTCATTTTTTAATTACCATAAGACAATTTTTTCCCCCCCCGGAAAACCGGGGGGGAAAGGGCCCGGCCTTGAATGCGGACTCCAAATTTTTAGTTGCCTTCCCCCTTCAATTTTAGTTCTTTAGAGTTATGGGGACAAAAAAGACAGACTGATGGAAAATCCTTTTCTGAAAAGTCCCAAACTTCCCCTATGGGTTTTCCCCCAACATCTTCTAACAATTGTTCACCAATAATTTTTCCCAGGATTTTAAAAAAATTCATTTTAAAAAAAGTGTATAAAAGTCATTAAAAACTTAAAAAATTTTTTTGTCCCCCTTTAAATTTTTTTAAATTAAAAAATGAAAAGCCCCTTTTTTTTTTTTAAACCTTGGGACAATAAAACTTGGGAATAATAATGCGCTAATTCAAAATTAAAATTCGGGCCACTCAAAAAAGCATCGAAGGACTCACAAAATTTTGCCTATAAATTACTAAAAACATTTTTTTACTTTTAGTTTTAAATTTTCATTCAAAGAAAAAAATCCCCCCTTTTAAAAATCTTTTTATCTTTAATACTTATTTTTTTCCCCTTTTTTTTAAACCCCCGGGTATTTTTTTATATATAGTAGAAATTTTGAATCAAAAGGGGGAAAAAAGAGAAACAATATTTACTTAAAGTAAATATTGGTTAAACCCCAAAAATATGTATAAAAGTTTATTATACATTTTTAAAACTCTTAACTACCACGTCTCACTCCCCATTCCTTAAATCATATCAAGTTTTGGCTTGTTTAATGTTTTTTAAAACCATTTTAAGGCATTCAAACGGACCTCAAGTGAAATTAAATTTATTCCCCTTAGCTGCTGTAAATTTTTCCCCATGTCTTTGGGCCTTTTCATACGATTTTTCTTTTACATGTCTCAAATTTTTAAAAAAATGCTTTTAAAAAGGGGTTTAAAAATAATAAACTGATTTGTTTTCTTGGTTGGGCTTCACTTTTTAAATTTCCCTTTTAAAAAAAGGGTACAATGATAAAAAAACACAATTCGACGGAAGGGTGAAATAATTTGAGTTTCTCTTCCTTAGAACATAGTAGTTAATACTTAGTTTATTTTTTGAAAACGAATTTGGGCCCGATTCCCAACCACACTAAACGATAATCCATCAAATTTTTTACCTAGGTTTCGCTATTGGTTTTCAATTTATTTTTTTGTAAAAATTTAAATTTTGCTTGAGTCAAAAATTAAAAAAAAACCTTCTGATTGGCGCATGAATACATCTTTCATTTGTATGCCTTTTTAAAACTTCAAAAGGGTACTTAGAATCGTCATTTGATGGAAACCATGTTTTATTTATGATATGTTTGCATCCCTTTAAAAAGAAAAACCCGTAAATTTTTCACGCTCCAAAACTGAGGAAATTTTTAAAAAAATAAATTGTGCTTAAATTTTTATAAAAATGGGCTTTTAAACAAAAAAACGAATAAACATTTTTTACAATTCGGGGGAAAACTATTTTAAAAAAACCAAAGACAGTCCCTTTTTTTTTTCATCTCTTTGAATTGACAATTTCATTTATTTGCTCTCGATTTAAAACGCCCCATTAAATCCCCATACCCAAATCAACTGCCACGCCCCTCTTTTACTGACCCCCCACCCCCAAATGGGGCCCGACAAGAGACAACTGGAAACTTCTTACTATGGGACAGCATCGTTGTCCTTTTCGTTATTGTTGGCACCAAAAAAATTAATTTTTAGTAATTTTTAAACCATTTTCGTGTTAATTTAAGCTCTTCTCCTTTTCTTTTCGCCTTTTTTGCGCCCTTTCTTTCTTTTTTGCTTCCTTCCTTTTGGTTCTTTTTTGCGGTTTACAAAAAGGATAATCTTTGGGGATTTCATGTAAAAAAAAAAATTTTACCAATACTTTATGCTTTCTGTATTTGCATTTTTTTTTAGAATTTTACACTTTTGTAGGTTGAGGAAGTATAGAAAATAAGGCATTGGGAAATACCTTTTTTAAAACTCAACCACATAATCATTTAAAATAAAAATTAAGGCAAGACCCAGACATTCAAAGTTAAAACTTTAATATCTGGTAGATAATTTAATCGTCGCTTTTTTTTTTTTTTTCTTGATAAAATTTTAATATTGTCTAAGTAAAAGTTCAGCGTGGACCTTAGAAATTCTGGACTCTAGTCTGAAGTACAATGGCTTATTCTGGATGCATGGAAATTTGGGGGAAATACGATAAAAATTAGAGATCTACATAATTTAGGACAATGCTTTTGGCCTCAACTTGATTTACACGGAAAGAAAGTAGGGCAAGGTAATTCGATTGCCATTCTTTGCAGCTGCTTGAGTAACCTTTGATTGGGAAAAGTAGAATAAATTTACAAGACCCTTTATAGTGGCCCTCATTCGATAGTTTTCTTATCGCTTACTGGTTTCACCATTAAAAACAAAGTCTATTTTTAAAAAAAAATTTACCTTTAGCCACTAGAAGTTGGTGTTGGAAAAAGCCAAATTATAAAAAAAACTAGATTTAAAAAGGCCAAAGTTTGAACGTTATAACGTTAATAATATAATTTGTCCAAATTTTATTTCGATTTAATGAAATAAAAGCTTACTGAATATAGTTTTTTAATTTTGTCAAATTTGGGAAATTATATTTTTGAATAAAAGATTTATATTAGGTCGGCAAATAAAAACCCCAAAACGAAAATTTTTCTCTTTCGTTTGATACCAAATTCATATACCGTAAAGCATTTTCTTGCCCGAATAGCTTATGTTATTTATTGCCACATTTTTTAATTCACTTTTGGGGTTTTTTTACCCGAAAAATTTAGTAGTGGGCCTACCCATGACTGTTAGTCCAAATAAACATATATAAAGGTCAAGCTTGGGGGAATCTACCGAACAAAAAAATAAGGAAATTGCTTTATTTGATGTTGGATTCCTGCAAAAATTGTATATATTAACATTTATGAAACCCTATAAAAAAAATCGTTTCAATATTTGGGAAATTTACTAAAAGATGATTGGTTTTGGGGAAAAAAAAAAAAAGGGGAGAAGGGGGGGGGAAAAGGAAAAAAAAAAAAAAAAGAAAAAAGGGGGAAAAAAAAAAATGAAAAAGAAAAAAAAAAAGAAAACCCCAAAAATCAAGGTACAAAATATAGCATAACCAAAAATCTAACGCCAACGGATGTCGGGGTTTAAAAATAATTTCAACCCCCCATTTCTTGACCGAAACCCTTTTGGCGACTGGGTCAAAGCCAAATTTGAATAAGATCCCCCGTCTTTAAAATGTCCCATAAGTTTAAGAAACACATAAAGCAAAGAATTTTGTAAAAAATTCAGTTTCCCAATGATTGAATTCAATAAAGATTGAGTTTTTATTTCCTCTCCCCAGAACCCCTATTCTGGTTTTTTTTTCCCCCTCGGATCCTATTCATGTAAAAATAAAAACAGGTTGATTGTTGGGGAGACGTCAGCGTAAGCGCCGCCCCTTCGAGCCGATTCCCACGTTGTTATTGTTTAAATTGGGCGACTTTAAATGCTTTTTCATATATTTGATTCATCTATTTTGATAACACAAACACACAACGTTTGGTCGAGGCTTTGGGGTACAGGTTTCGATTTTGGAGCATAAAAAATGGTGATTGTTTTTGCATATTTTAGGCTTTTTATAATTAAAGTTTGGCAAGAGCCCCCAACCATGACAAAAAGAGCAACAAATGCCACATTTTTTTGGCTTAATAAATTTGCTTTTGCCTTTGTTTTTTCCCCCGAAATCCTTTTACCAAGACATCACCACACTCACCCCTGCATTGCCTCCCATAGGGCTGATGACCTCATTTTAACATTCTTTGGTTTTGTCCTAAGCACCTTGGGAAAATTTTGGGGTATAATGATTTTAACATAAAACTTTTTTTGAGAAAAAGGTCACAAAATACAAGGTTTTAAGAAAAGAGCAAAAAGTAAACTCTTAAAATGGGTAAAAGGCAATTTGTGTAGATTTTGGGGGGTTTGGGGCTTTTGCTTTGTTTTGTTTATTTTTCTCGTTTTAAAATTGAATTCACATATTTTCATATGCACATTCACCATTGATTTTCATTTCAATTTGCATTTTTGCCTTTAAAATTCACAAAGCATACAATAAAATTCATTTAAAAAATTCATGGACATGTTGTTGTCTAGCCGCAGCCCCAAAATGTTGCTATACTTTTTTGTGTGTCTTTTGGGGTTTATTTTCAAATCAGCAAATTTAACAAAAAATCATTTACTATAAAAAAAAGGGAAACCGGGTGAACGAGAGAGGGAGCCAGAGAGGTCAAAAGTGAGAGAGAGAGAGAATAGGGGGTGTATAGTTTTTTATGACAAAAAGGGCTTTTATCCCACAGGGGTTGTATAGTTAAAAAAATTTAATTAACTAGGGGCCTATGCTAAATTTAAAAGGGATAGAGTATGAGCCCCTAAAAAAAGTACACTTTGTCATTTCGCCTACAAATACCCAAGACCAATCCCAAAATTTAGGGATCACCCTTTTATGGGGCCCTGGGCGGGCAGCTAAAATTTTGCAGCGAAAGGCTTTAAAGGGGTCACGGGCGCAGCCCAAATTTCCCTTTTCGCATACAACCCCAACCTACATACATAGCCATGCTACATGTAAAGACCCAAATAAGATATACTTTAAAATACATCCCTTCCCCAGCCCCAAGAAAGAAATTCCCTTAAAAAATTTTTTAGGCAAAAGCCCCGAGAACATTTTTAAAATTTAAAAATTCTTGGGCAAAGCCGAAAATTTTTTAAAATAAAATTCATTCGTTTTTTTACCCCCAAACGAACCGCAAAACTTTTTTTTCTTACAGGGTCGACCTTGACAGTCCCCCACCAGGAACCGGGTAGCCACCAGGTCCCTAGGGGGCCCAAGTGTCCAAGTGTGCTCCAAAATTTCCCATAAATTTTGTGAAAAATTTGTAGTTTATAACGAAAACTTTTTTGCCCCTGGGGAACAACAAAAACCCCCCACACCCCTCCCCCCAGAGCCAGGAGAAGGGGAACAGGGAACACATGTCGATTGCCCGCTGAATCATAAAGGGAAACCCCGCACTTGATAAAAGAACCGGTGCCTGGTAAAATCCCCTACCGATGAGAATAATGCAAGATTTTCCATGTATTGTTACCGTCCAAATCATTGGGCCCTTCGAAGGTGGCGTTTTTTAAATTTGGGAACCCTTTTTTTTCCCCGAAGATTATCCCGATTTTCATCATCAAAATTTCGTTTCATAACAAAATTTCCCAACCCAAAATTTAAAAATCTTTTGGGGGTCGAAATTTGCCTTGATTTTACTCAAAGAAACGGGAAAGGCCAGCCCTACAACCCCGAATCCACCTGGGCCCGCCAGCCCCGGCCCCCCATCAAAAAAAATAAAAAAAAAAGCCTGTGCACCCCGCCCCGGGGCATCGTCGGGCGCATCAAGCCAGACCAAGGACTGGGGGCCCCGCCCAGCGTTACAAAGAACGCACAACAATTTTTTTTAACTATGCACTGCGTTAAAAATTTTTTTTTTAATGCACTGCAAATGAAATTTTTTTTTTTATATAATTGTCAAACTTATGATTGTGGGGGACTTTAAAAGTTCCCCAATTTAAGTGTGGCCTGAAAAACCACACTAAAAAAAATAGGTGGGAATACCTTAAACTAAAAAAAAAAAAAAAACAATTTTTTAGAGAACTTTCTATATCTAGGAGTAAAAACAGACCCAAAGTGAGGTTGAAAACCTTTTAATTTGGGATCACTTTTCCAAATCCCTGGTAAAAAATTTTTTAAAAGCCACCCAAATTTTTTTTTTCCGTAACTTTGGAATGTCCTCCTTAATGGCACTGATTTCCATCTTTTTCCCTTTCCTCGTGATTTTGATTAAACAATTTATAAATAAAAAAAATTTTTATTTCGTTTACGATGAAAGAGAATTTTATTATTTTTGTTTAAAAAATGAAAGAAACAAAAAGGTCTTTTCAGTTTTGGTTTTTATTTTATTGATTTAAACTTTGGGGCATAAAAAATAAACATTTAATTTAAAAGTTTGTCGTTTATTTAATTTTTAACTAATCTATTTCTTTTTGGCAGACGCCCTAAAACCCCGGATTTTCATATCCAAAAATTTAAAGACAGAACCCCAAAAGTCCCGAAAATCCCCTACCAGGGGAACAAAATAGACCAAAAAAAATGCGCATTTTATAAAGAAGAACCCTTTTTCCAAGGCAAAAAAATTCAAAAAGCTTCTAAGCCCCAACCCTAAACCCCAAATCATTTAAAAGGGGCGGGGTACGAAAAAAATAAATGACCTTGCGTATTTCAGATTCCAAAAGTTTAATTTAAAAAACGGAAAAAAATTATAGCAAGAATTGCATTTCCCGGGGTATGTTTTACCCAAAGGAATTCTCCGGGCTTAGGGAAATTTTTTTAAAGGGTCGAAAAAAAAGCCGGTTAAACATTTTTTTTCAGCAAAGTTTTAAAGTGGCCCCCAAAAGAAAAGCTTTGGGAAAAATTTCAATGGTACTTTTAAAAAAAAATAAAATAAAAAGCAATAAAAAAAATTGGGAAAACATTAAGATTTGCGTAAATCAAGCGGTTTCCCCCCAAAATTAAATTTAAAAAATTAGAAAAAAAAGAAGCAATACTGTCTACCAATTCAATTGAGATCATACTGGCATCACAAGGGCCCCTAGCGAAAATTTAAAAAAACACTACTATTAAAAATATGGGGCGCCATATCAAAAAAAGTTCACTTTCCCTTTTGATAGCCCCAAAAAAAAAAACAAAAAAAAAAAAACCATGTAGATTTGTATTTTTTCCCAAATTTTTATTTTTACTTTGAAATTTATTAAAAAGATTTCAAAGTTTTTTTTGATAGGTCTTTCTTTTGAGTTTTATTTTTTTTAAAAAGAAATATATAAAAAAAATAAAAAAAAAAAAAACTTAAAAAAAAGAAAATTTAAAAATTACAAAATTTACAAATAAAAAATGGCCAAAAAAAAAAAATTTTTTTTAAAATACAAGAAATTTAAATTTAAGTAAAAAAAAAGGCCCGTAAAAAAAAAAAAAAAAAAAAAAAAAATAACATAGTAAATAATAAAAAAAAAATATAATAAATAATAATAATATGATAATTTCAATATTAAATAACTACACTTTTATTTTAATATACGTTATTTTTTTAAGAAGGGGGGTGTAGTATGTTGTATGACAGGAAGGCATATACTACAGTATTGTAGAGTATACAATAAAAACAAGTGGTCATATGCTTAAACTAAAAGTTTAGAGATGAGCACATAAACAAAGGGGACACTTTGTCACTCGCTTACACAACCTAGCCAAGACCAATGCCGAAATATGATCAGCCACTTATATGTGGACTGGCCTGCAGCGTAAGCATTAACGGGTCACATGCGCAGTCCAATGCCTTCAGCATACATACTCCACACATACATAAATACGCCATGCTACATGCTCCCGCTCCACCGCTGTTTTTGAGCGCAGAGCCCTATAAGATATAGATAAATACTTTACATTATTCTTACAGGAGAGAGCTCTAAATCATGGAGAGCCCTGTAACCTGGGGGCGTATGTAATCGTTTTTTTTAATCACGAACCCCCCGCCCCCCCCCCCCCCCCCCCCCCCCCCAACAACAAACGGCAAATTGAATTTGTTAAGTTATCATAGAAAACCCTTTGAACAATATTTAAAAGCATTTTTTACCCAATCCAACTTTCCATATTTTTTGCTTGATTTATGATGAAATTTTTTAATTTGTATATTATTAATTAAAATTAAATGCTTTTAAAAAAAATTTCCCCGCTGTTCCATTTTTGTACCTTCAAAGAATTTATTTATTATAGTTAATCCATGGTTTGGGTCATCGCATAAAGCATGTATTTAATATTAATTTAATTATTTTTTATGCCTCAACTAAAATTTTTACAGCTTGCAGTTGGGTCAACTAAAACCAAAAACTAAAAGTAACTCAAAAAACAGGCGGTTTTACTGTATAAAGAATTAAGAACCCAAATTAAGCTTTGTCAATTTTGTAATGAGGCAAAACAAAATAATTTCCACTTTTCACTCTCTCTCTCTCTCTTTTTCTTCTCTCTCTCTCTCTCCGCACACTGTCGTCCTTTTGGATTGACCTGGAAATACCTCAATGGCCTGAGCTTTTGAGCTCAGCTTTCTCCCGAATTTGACGCTCTCTTGGGCAGCGCTTTATCAGCGATAAAAAAGAAAATTACAGTTTTTCCCTACAAACCGTACAAGGGGATTGGGGGGGGGGCGAAGCCAAAACTGTCCCATGGCTTCTCGTGTATAAAAAAAAACAAACGTGTAAATGAATAATTCAAAGGTCCGCAATGTTGTGTCCCTGCGTTTTTCTCTCTCTCTCTGTCTATCTTGGTCTTTTCTCCTTGCTTTTTGCGTAATGCGTAGAGCACGCAAAAGATTACACATACCAATGCGGGGTTCCCATGAATGCATGTGTGTCTCTCTCTGTATGTGTGTGTGTGTGTGTCTGCATAGTTAACGCTTTATCTGAGGGGTGCCAAGCCAAGGGACAGCCCAAACACTAGCAACAATGACTACAACAACAACAAGAGCCACAACATACGACAAATATTTAACATTGGCATATTTTTCACACCCCACACACACACACACAAGAGAACGGCGGCTTTAAGGCCTCTTTTTGTCTGCGTGTATTGGTGCGTGTATGTGTGCGTGGTGTTCGTGTGTTTGTGTGCGCCAGCCTCCTTTTGTCCAGGGCTTATACATGTTTTTACTTACCCACGTGGAATTTACGTGCGTTTAAACGTTTTCGATAAGGTTTTGCTTTTGAACCTGCAGACTTTTTTTTCTCCATCCACCATCCCCTCTGCGCACAGCACTTCTACCCTATCTACCTTTTGGCTTGGGTTTTTGTCTGAGTATGGGGTATGTTTGTGGGGTGTGTATCTGGGGGTGAATACGGATTCCGGGGAGAGGAAATAAAAAACCCAATCTTCATTTAATGAATTCAAATATTGAACTGAATTTTTTTACAACATTTTTTGCTTATAAAATTTTTCCCAAAACTTATGGGTACATTCTTAAAATTCGGAGATCTTTTTCAAAATGTTGCACGATCGCAAAAAAAGGTCGCGTCGTACAATGGGGGGTTTTGAAATTTTTTTTTGCCTGACATCCGTTGGGGTTAATTTTTGGTTATGACTATTTTAAATGTACCTTGTGGTGGTGCATAGGAATTTTGTTACAGTGTTTACTTTATTTTTTTTTAAATGACGATTATGTTTTCTTATTTTATATATTTTTTTATACACATCGCGGGCCTTAGAAATTTACCATTTTATTCTTAATATATTTGTATTGCGTGTTAAGCCCTTTGGGGATAAAAGGACACCCTTTGGGTTAAGCATTCTCATAAAACCATTAACCCTTTTAAGTCACATCAAGTTATTTATAGAAAACCTTAAAAAACAAAAACCATGTCTGCAATCATCTCAGTAAAAAGAAATAAATTTTCTGTTAAATTTCTTCAACTTATAAAAAGAGGTCAAACCCTGAAAAAATTTTGCAAAAAAAATCGAAATGTTTTGGGAAGAAACTTTTGGGTTTTTTACCCATCGACGCCGATTTTCTATTCAAGGGATAAATTAATCAGTAAAAGAAAATCTATAAAGTTTTCCATTGTGTACAATTAGTGTAAGGTTTAAAAAATCTTTTAAGAAAATTAACAAAAGCAACATTATCAAAAAGTTTGGCTAATTTTAATTTGTTAAACGGCAAATCCTATTCTCTACATTACAAAGTTTTTTCCCCTTTGGAAAAAAATGGTTTTAAAGTTTTAAAGTTGGCATTTGTCTGCAAAAAAAAGGGAAGGAAGTACAAGTTGCGACGTCAGCTTTAATTACCCCCTCCCGCCCCCCCCCGACACACACACACACCCCCACACAGGATTAAATGGTAAAAAAATGATTCGGTATTGAGTTGCAAAAATTTTTGCATTTCAGTTCAAAAATTTCTAAAAATTTCGGACAATGAAAGAAAACGCTAAAAAATATCTACAAAAAAACACAAAATTTTCTTTTAAATTTAAAAAACAAATTTGGGATAAAAACGAAATTTTGACTAACAATTTTTTTACATTTGCCCAGAATTGTATTGATTGACTTGTTATATTTTTTTTTCAAAAACAGGAAAAAAACAAAAAACTAGGGCATTATCTAATTGAGAATTTAGTGTTGGCTTGAAAGTAAAAGTTAAATTTCGGCCCTTTGTTTTGGGGGTTTTATAAATTATTAAGATTTACCCTTCGTTTTTTGGCAGAAGTTTAGTCCCCTTTTTCAACCTTTAAAAAAACTTTTTAGGAGGGTTTTTTTTCCTGGGGGTTCCCTTATCATTCGAAAAAATAGATGAATAGAAGTATGAAAAATTTTGGAACATCAGAGCTGACTTTAGTTTTGACTCACTAATTTGACTCGAAACACATTTTTTCCAAAAACTGTAAAAGTGGCCGAAAAATATCGGGCCAAGTCAAAACAGGTTGTTTGCCTCGACTACTGGGCTTCAAGCAGGGATATCCACAAGTCTCAAGATAAAGTCTCAAAGAGTCTATCCGCCCCCAAAACAAAACAGGTTGCTAGCCGGGACTTTCTGGCTTAAAGCAGGGAAATAAAGGCTGGGGGTTTGAAGACATCCAACTATGGTTTTGATATAATGTTCTTTTAAATAATCAAAATACAACATTTTTTATCCTGTCATATATAATTCGTAAAGATTTTTAAAAAATATTTGATAGATAAAAAAATCAGAGTTTTAACGCATTTTGCATGGAGAGTTTAAAAAAAGTAGATTCAGGAATATGATTTAACAATGATAATTATTACTTTTGAAAGGTTTTATCGAACGGCCAAATAGTGTTTTTTTTAAATAATTTGGTTGGTTCTCTTGTGGTGATAATCCTGCTGAAATTCCCAGGTTTTGGCCTTGAAGCATCCAGCGATCAGGGCAAAGATGGGAAAAGACAGATGACGATTGAACGTTTTAGAGGGATTCACCTCGACTTTCTTAAAGCAAAGGGCACACACACTGTTTAACAAATTGTATCCTCTCTCAGCTCTTGTGTTGTTGTTGGTTTGTTGGTGGTGACACATTTGATCCGCTTGTTAGTGGTCATAACCATTTGCCAAAGCTAAACGATGAACGCAGCTTTCACAATTACACAAACCCTTGTACCTAGTGAGACCACTGAGAGAGGTTCTGCATCTGGGAGAGGGTCTTGAAGAGGAACTGGGTATTTGTTGGATGCTGTCATCTATTTACTTGCGTTTATTCATGGGTTTGTTCGATACTTTGAGTGATTTTCTTGTTGATGTCGATTTGAGGGAGAGAGTTTTCTGCCCAACAAAGCATTCAAGGGGGGAACGAAAGAGACCGCAGCAAACAAACACACTCGCTCTGAGTCTTGTATCCTATATCCCTCTTCCCCTACGCACTTTGTCTCATAGAGTAAAACGAGAAGCAAACTGTCGAAACTGTCAGTAAGTCAAATAAGCGACAGGAGAGTCGGAGTAAGAGAGAGAAACCCAACAGAGGGAGCACGGAGGCTGAAGCAGGTCCTGGACTAACCACCCTAGGCTAATTTATTGGAAATCTGAAACAGCTCGAATGTCCGTGCTTCATGCTCATGTTTGTCTGCAGTAATAACCCACTTCCTCTCCCTCCAATTCGTTTTTCGTGTCCGGCATAAGGCACAAAGAATTTGTTACATGAAATTGTTAACGGACTTCTGCAAGGATTCGCCCTGCGTTTGATGTCTTGCTGATATATGGCCACCTTCGACATCCCTTTTAAACGAGCAACATGATGCTCTAGATTATGGCTTGGTCAGGACCACGCCCCGGTCCTTGTGCCCCTACCGGCTGGCTTGCCTGATGCCTGGCCCCCCAATTCAATGTGACAGTTTGATAATTTATTTTGTTAAATTTGTTGCTCACTTTTTTTTCTTACTCTGTACTCACTTTTTGTATCCGTAAATAAAGGCATATCCTCGCAATGGAAATGGCAGCCCCCGTAAAAGAATAAATTTTTTTGCAACAAAAATTTAAAGGGAAAAATTATGCGTCAAGGGGTACAGGATGGTATTTTTTTAGAATGAGGGTGAGATAGGGGATGGGTGGAAGTGGTGCTGGGGGAGGTGAAGGTGGGAAAGGGAAAAAAAGTTGTAACGAAAAACAATCCACAAACAACAAAAAAAACCAAAAAAGAAACCCGCGAAAAACCCATGGGGGGGAGTTTTTTTTAAAGAAACTGAGAAAGGCTTCGTTTAGCATCCGGGTTTTTTGGGGGCTACTGACGGTCCTTTCCTGGCTTCTGTTCTGGTGTTTTCATTTTTTTTATTTCTCTCCCTTTGTCCTTTTTTTTTGCTTGTCCCCTCTCTTGTATAATCAGAATGTCAATAGAAACCCCACCCACTAAACCGATACGACAACCGCCCGCATTGTAGCTGCACATGTTTTTTTGTGAGATTTGAAGGTTTTTCCTCTTTCGCGTAAACAAAGCATTATTTTGCCACTCGCCTTTCGTTTTTTTTTTTTATAAGGGTATTAAGGATTTGTGCCGAGAATGTACTTTATCCAACCATTGATCTCTATATATACGTAAACATAGATATATAGAGAAGGATTATCGATGCTAAATTGTGGCCAAATGAAATTTAATTGCATCTTTAATGTGCAAATAAAGAGGCCCAAAATAAAATTCGTAAAAATAAAAGCGTAGATTACTTTTAAGCTAGAGATTTTCAATTTATCGAATTTCAGTCGAGACCTTTGACTCTAAAATATCAGCTGGGCCAACTGAAAATTCAAATAAATAATTTAAGGCTTACAACTTTTCATGTTGGCCAAATGAGACTCAACTCCACCGTTCCCCATCCAAATCTTAAAAATGACTTTAAGAAGACAACATTTTTAATTAGTAATATGACAAAGGAATTTGCTTGAAGTTATTAACGATTAGGTAATCGAGCATTGGGAAGCTCCAGAACACGCATTTTCTATCCTATTCTATAGTTTTCATTAAACATTCAATAATTCCAAAACTCACCTCAGACCTCGGTTTTAAAACAATTTTCTGAACTGGAGTAATAATGAGACTTTTAAGAAGTTAAGGAACTTTCTACTTTTCTTTTTATCAAGTTTTGCTTTTTTTAACGACTTTTTTGATTAATATCAAACCTTTGATTTGCCGTCTCGATGACAACGAATCAAACACAAGGGATTTTTTCGCATAATATTTCGATCTGCTTCGGAAATCGTATTTTCTTTACTTCACTTTACTTCATTAAGAAAAGTACGAACAAAAACTATAAGGATGCCATAATATCGACAGATAAAAAATTTAGACCCTTTTTAAAACGTTAATGATTGAAAATATTTTTAAAAAACTTGTTAACCCATTTAAAAAATTTTTGGAATAAGTCCTTCTGGAACTCAATTTAAAAATACTATTTAGCAATTTTGTCGACCAAAGGGGTGATAAAAATATAACACAATTCATCGAATAGTTATAGAAATCGGAATGGTTAATGTATGAAATAGTTCCTTCTAAAATATGTTCCTCAACTGAACTCACAAATTACATATAAATAAAAAAAAATTTTATAATTTATTAAAATGAATATATTGTTATGAAATAGAAATTTGGCTATGAGATAGAAAATTGGGTACTTGCTATAATTAGGAATAAAACAGAGCCAATGTTAGTTTATGACTTGGAACATGAATCCATTGAAAAGTATGAGTTAGAGTTCTCCCCGATTTTCCAGTGTTCTAGGACCCAGAAGGAGACAGCATTGACTACCATTAAAAATTTTGGGGTATTCTCGGAAATAGACAGGCATCCCGAATTAGTTCAAATTAATGTCATAAAAAATATGCACAAGCCCTAAACATAATTTGATTTTTACGTAAAACCGACAATCCAATAAATAAAATAAAATTTAATTTAAATTTGCGTTTCAAAATGGGAGGCAGAGAATCTAAAGTTACAGATAGTACGGCCAACGTCATTAACGTCATAGAGCTTGTGGATCTAACAACACACCTAGTAGTCCGAACCTATTTACTAGCGGTTATAGCGATTTTAACAGCTCTGAACCTAGTCCTTAATGTGCAAAAGAACGCTTAGGAAAAGATACATAAGTAGAGCTAATGTTGCTTTGTCTAAAAGTCTAAAATAGCAAAAAAATTTTAATTAATAGAATGGCCGGAAATATGGCTTTTTATAAATGAGAATCGCCAAGAACTTGATAAATCGTTTAAATGCGTCAATAAAAAAGCACCGATATAATAACATTCGTGAAATTATACACAAAAACGAAAAGAGATTAACACAGTTACATCTCACACAAGCAGGTGACGTGTTACTAAGATTAAAAATAATCTTAGGTACTTTACACCTATTTCTCCCAAGCGTACGCCAGTACACCAGCCAGATTCGATGAGTCAGTTTAATGCAAACTGGCACCGAGTCGGATTTTTACGATAAAGAGTCTATTGAACCGATTTCAAACATTGCACAAACGGTGGAAAGTTTCCTAAAACTAGCCTCATCGCTGATTTTATGGTAAGGCATTGATGGTAAGGCAGAAAATGTACAGAGCTTTATCGACTCATTAACTCTGTCGATTCTCTGAAAGGAACTCATGAAAAAAGTAGCAAAAAACCTTTATAAAACATAACAAAAAGGTCTGCTCCAATCTCATTGCAATGAGAAAACAATTAGAGCCAAAATTTACGCAAAAAAAAAATCTAAAAGGAGAGTCTGAAAGTTTTTCTCCCAAACCCCTAAACATGCACAAAAAAAAAAGACCGCAAATCATATACCCTGGAAGAGCAAAATTGACAAATCTCTGGAATGGGTTACTCAGCGATGGTTGACATGACTAGCCCAAAATACACCAAAGTCTCTGTAAGGCTATGACTCAAAAAATTTTGCAATCGATTTAATAAAAATCAAATGGAGGGAGGCACTTCAATCATAATGATACTAACCAAATTTGTAAACGTCAAATACTGTACTGTACTCCCAACAGGACAAAAAAAGATTTTTTCTCATGGCAACCCGGGAATTTCCGAGGAAGTGGCAAAATTTTCAAAATAAATTGTAATTTCAATAACGTCCAATTTTTTAATAAAAAAACCTCAAGGGCAAAATGGATAACTTTAGAGGCCTTCAAATTCCAAATTTTCCAAATTTTTTCGGAAAAAGGACAGAATCCCCAAAAAACTCAAATTAATCGTAAAGTCTTACCTCGCCTTAGCCTTAATAATTTTGTATCCCTTAAAAATGTTGCAACAAACAAAAATATAACATTTTAATAGATACAGGTGCAGAATTTCTATTTTTAAAAGAAAATTCCGATGTTTTTTCATGACATCCAAACAAATAAAATTATAGACATTCGAGGCATAGGAGAAGGAGTAATAAACCCCCAAAGGACTAGTCTTAATTTTGAATAAAACAGGCATATACATTATTTCATACAAATTTTATCTGCCTTCTTCAGACTTCGCAATAGGATTAGATTTCAAAAAAACATTTAATTGCAATTAATTGCAAATTAAATAGTTCAGAAATTGGTTTTAACTTAGATCAAAAAATTTTAACGTACCCCAATTTATGTTCCAATAACATTCAGTTCTTTCAATAACTCATCAATTCGACCAGCAAGATCCCAAATGGTACGCCAAATAGAACTATCTTTAGCAGAAGATAACATTTTAATTCCAAATCAGGAAATTAAACCGGGTGTTTATGTTGCAAACACTATCGCAACAGCCCAAAATTTTTGTTCCGTTCTTAAATACCACAAATAAATGCCAAATGGTAGGCCATAACAATATAAAATTTGGATCACTTTCGAACTACGATATAGTTAAAAGTACCAAAGATATAAGAAAAGAATCTGTAATTCATAAATTGAAGAAAAATTTTCCAATACCATTAAAAAACAAACTCGAAAAGTTATGCACCGAGTATAGTGTGTGTTTTGGACTTGATACCGAACCAATCACAACAAATAATTTTTCTAAACAAAAATTAAGACTTAGGGATGATGAACCGGTATATGTTAAAAATTACCGAATCCGGCATAGCCAAAAAGAAGAACCCAGCGACAAGTTGGGAAAGTTAATCAAACAGGCCTTATGATAGCCCACTCTTACTAGCCCAAAGAAACCTTTTAGATCTAAAGAAAAAACAGACGATTAGTAATTAACTATTGTTAATAAATAAAAAATTGCTGTCTGATAGTTTTCCGCTCCCCAGAATTGATGATATTCTTGATCAATTGGGAAGAACTAAATATTTTTCTTGCCTTGACTTAATGTCAGATTTCCATCAAATTGAACTTGAAGAAAATCAAGACACATAACGTCTTTTTCAACGAGAAATGGCTGAATGCGAAAATGCATTCCAGTACCTAAAAAATAAGCTTGTTCAACCTAATCTATTACAGTACCCAGATTTTAGCAAAGAATTTTGTATAATCACAGATGCAAGCAAACAAGCATGTGGAGCAATTTTAACTCAAAACTATAATGGACTCCAACTAAACACAAATGCAACAGTTTAACAGTTTTCTGTATATTTTTTCGTCACAAAGTATGCAACAAATTTTATATGCAGCAGATAATGCAGACGTCTAAAAGTAATCCCTTTTTATTTTATTATTGGTTAAGTGAACGTGTTATATTGGCCGCAAAAAATGTTGATGTGAACGAAATGAATTTTCAGATTCAAGAGAAAATAGCTGGCGAATTGAAGAATTACAAATTCAACTGATTCCGTTACTGATGATGATGATGTTGTCAATTATCCAACAGAATTTTTAAATTCGCTGGAATTACCCGGTTACCACCTCATAATCTGCAAGTAAAAATCGGACAGTAATTATTATGTTACGGAACATAAACCAGCCACGTCTGTAGGGAAAGGCACCCGGCTTGCGGTGAAGAA